>VYZM01024119.1:45095-102047 GCA_013398915.1 Dromas ardeola | reverse complement strand
CAGCTGCCTTGAGAGAGCAAACGGGGCCGGGAGGCTGGAAGGCCCCCGCAGCACTCACGGTTCTCTTGGCGACCCGCCATTCGCTGTCTGGGACGCTGTGGTACTGAACCAGGGTGTTACGCAGCTTGGTGGCCAGGGGCGCTGCATCCGGCAGCAGATCCATCGGCCCCGCTCCGGCGTGAAGGCACCTGCGAGCACAGGGGCAGCCGTCAGGGCAGGAACACCACCTTAGGGACGCCAACAGCGGCACGACCCACATAAATCCACACACTTTGAACGGAGCGAGCAGAAATGGACACCGCCGCCGCCCCCCCCCAGGTCCTCCCTTGGCTCTGGGGACAGCGGGCAGCTGTCAGGGCCCCTCAGCGCGGGGGGAGGTGGGGTGCGGGCCTCAGGCCGTCGGCCAACGGCCGCCCCCGCGCTGCCAGGCCTCCCCTGGAGCTGCCCGGCTGTTAGCGAGGCGTGACGGCCGCCAGCCCCCTGCTGCCGGCCCCAGTCCCCCCGCACTTACCCGCGGCCCCGGCCCCCCGCACCTACCCGTGGCCCCGACCGTCCGCCTCCTCCGCACTCACCCGGCGGCGGCACTGTCAGCCAGCCCCGGCCGCCCACCGGGCGATGGCCGGCAGCCAATGAGAGCGCCGCCGGGTTCCCGGCGCAGCCAATGGCAGCGCGCCTCGCCGAGGGCGGGCGGGGAGCTCGCCCGCCGCCTTCTCCTATCACGCGACCTCTCGACACGGTCGCCGGCGTGTCGTCACGAGGCGGGGGAAGGAGGGAGGCCCTCCCATTGGCTGCGGCGGAGAAGCGGGGCGCTCTGACTGGGCGAAGGGAGTGGAGTGATGGGGAGGGGGCGGGGATAAGCGCCACGGCGAGCTTCGGGGCGGCTGGAGGCGGGCCCGCCTCGCCTCGCCTCGGCGGCGGGACGGGCCTTGGGGCGGCCCATCTCCTGTCACGGTAACACCGGGCTGGGCCCCATCGACTGCGGCGACAGCCCGCTACCACAGCAGCGCCTGGGAACAGGGCGAGCCTCAATCGCCAGGCCTGCACCAGGGCTCGGCTTCTCACCTGTGGCCTGTTGCTGTCACTTTGTAAAGGCGTTTTTATGGTGGCTTTATAGAGGTTCGCACAGGTTTGCAGCTTTGCATTTGAAGCGTCCTGGGGATTCGCTGAGCTGAGGCGTGTCATGCAAGCGCAGATGTGGTGGTGTCGTGGTTTGGGCTGGATTGAAACAAACGACAGATGCTCTCCCCCACCTCACCCTCCAAGGAGAGGAGTGAGAGAGAGAATGAGACTTAGGAGTTTAAAAAAAGAAACTAAACTAATGAAAATATTAATAAAATAATAAAATAACGAAAATATAGAGTATTTACAAAACCGTATGGAGCTCCCAGGATGATGATCACATCACAGGCTGACATGGGGAAAGTCCCAGCCTGGGCTCAGTGATGGATGGGAACTGAACTCAGGAACTGGATTCAGGAACACACGGATCAAAAGCAGATGAACAGACAGAGTCCTTCTCAGATGCCGTCTACTGAAGGAAGAGGGCAGATGGAATGGAATACCCCGTTGGTCAGTTTTGGGTCACCTGTCCTGTCTGCTCCTCCCTGCAGGTGCGACCCCTCTATGCTCTTCCACTTCCAACCCTCCAATAGAACAAGTAACAAAGTTAGCTGACGTTGGTTGTTACAGCAATAAGTATAAGCAAGCGCCTCTCTGCATACCATTCCTTGGCATAAACTAGAAACAATCAGGTCTTATGTCTTTGGGAGCGAACAGCGTCTAGACAATATGCCATTAATTTGAGAGAGTTCAGTTAGCTAGAAGAGGCTTAGCTGAAAAATAAAATTACTGAACAGAAAATTGTTTCTGTTTTACCTCAAACCAGGACAGGTAGGCAGGAGCAGTGATGAGCGTTTTCCCTGGGTCAGCGCTCGTGGGTCGCTGTTAGCTATGACTTTTGTCACAGCATCTGAAACTGAAAACAATATTTGTCTGTCCATGAAGGGCTTACGATGGTGCAGAGCACAGCAAGTGACACGTTGCGGTAAGAAAGCCTGAGATACTGTTGCTTTCAGTCAGCAGTTCTTGCAATGTGTTTGAGCAGCTTTTGACAAGTATTGAAGTTTTGCTTTGTTCTGTAAAGCAGCAAGCAGACCAGATTCTTCTTAGGAATAAGGCAGCACCTGTGGTCAGCCCACAGCTGAAGCAGACTTCAAAGTATGTGTAACTGCTTGTTTCCCGCAGAATTGCACTGTTCACTGGACTTCACGCAACTCAATCCAACAGAATCACATTGGACAGCACACATGCAAAAAGACCAAACTTTTGGAAGGGCAGAAAAAGAAATGGGGCAACAAGTAGGCGGTTAGAAAGAGTGGGGTGACAACAGGTCTTCTTTGTGCAGTAGTATGTTGTTCATTTTGGCCAGTGCTGGCTCCCAAAATGAACACCTTGAACATGGTTGTGTTCTGAATGCATGGCTTTACACCAGGCATTTTGAACTGTCCCTAGCTCCTCTTGGAGTTTACAGCTCTTGGTCACTTTTCCTTAAATGAAAATGGGTCTCTAAATGAAGATCATGTTTTTAAGGACATACTAAACAAAAAGTGAAGATGCAATCCTTGAAATTTTACAACACAGAATCAAGAGTGGTTTTGAGCTGAAAGCGTAGTGACATTATAAGAACATATTTTACCTGCCTTCCTTCAGAGTCCTGTCTGGTATCTTCCTGTGAGTGAAAAATTGTACATCTGGCTGTTTTCTCCATTCTTCCCTGCCCTGTTTCACATCTTGAAGCCCAGTGTTTTCTTGCCTTTGAGTATGACTTTTCTTCCCCATGGGCTGTTACTTAGTTTAAACCACCAATGTAAGCTTGTTCATTTTTTTTAGAGGGAAACTTCTTTTTCCTGAAGTAGGGAATGACAAGGTTTTATTGGAAAATGATGCTTTTTGAATAAAACCTTTTTTGTCGAAATGTGTCATGTTTCCACAGACTGGACAGGTTTTAATGGAAGGCTGCCTGATCTTTTGAAAGTTGCTCTGGCAGCTCATACAGCAAGTTTCTTAAGCTTAGGAGAACTGCAAGTCTTCTGTAAAGCCCCTGAATACTCTGATATTCAGTATTAATTTTATGATTTGGGCCAACTGGGTGCTTTCAGCGCTTAGAAACTATTTCTTCACTACAGTGAGATGGGTACTTCTGTGTCTCCTAGGCTTTTCAGCTGTGAAGTTAAAGTGTCAGTGAAATGTCAGTGAGATAACTGATGTGCAAGTGATGCTGTATGCATTTCCTGGCATATGTTCCTTCACTAGCTACAGCAATACCTACAGTGCTACCAGCTCGAACCTGTGCCTATGTGAGGAAAGTGCTACGAGGAGGCAAATGTTAAATGTTGCTAACCGTGCCACAGCTGAGCCTCTGCTGCTCCTTCTGATTTCTGTACTTCTGCTCTGCAGCAGTAACTCCTAAACCACTCCCAAAGTACACCAGATTCATGTCACCCCTGAGGTATGCAGTGTTGCTGTAGAAGAAGATCTGTTCCTCTTGTCATTCCCCACCTTGCACAGAGGAGTTTTGATTACTGGGATGGGTGCAGTCCATCAACAGTTAAAAGCCCCAAATACTTCTGTCCCCCAACTTGAAAATAAGTTGATAAAATCAAATTTATTCTGAAAACTGCTGTGTTTACCTCCATGAAGATGAATTATTGTCTTAGAATACCTGGTATTTCATTCTAGAAATAATATTGTATGGAGAAGTGTGAGACTAACTACTGGGGTTTAATTTTGGTTAGCCCATGCCTAAAAATGAGTTTGATTGCTGAAGGTGTTCCTCTGTAGAATGCATAACAAATAGTAAGGAGGACACTTGGGGTGGTTTTCAAATACAAGGAACTGTACACATCTAACCATAATGTATTGCAAGTGTGTTTAGAGGTAACAAAATATGTGCAGTTTACCAAACATACTGGACCAAGTTCTGCTTGTGTATCAAAGTGTATAGAACTGTTAATATATAATGTGCTCACTCCTACGTGAGGCTCAGCAGGCTGGTTCCAATCCAAAACAGTACTGAAGTATTTTACTGGATCAAACCTGAACTACAGGTGTTGGAAGAAGAAGAACAAATGGCACATGGCTGCCTCATTAAAGTTATTCTGACCAATACATTTCTCTGAAAATTAAGTGTCTCTAGTGCCCTTCCCAGATAGAAGGATGATCCTTGAGGTCCCTTCCAACCTGGTATTCAATGATTCTAGAGATAACAGGCTGCCCTTAATAATGTATCTGATAGTCTTAAACTTAAATATAATTTGCACTTATGTCACACAGAGAACTCTAAAAAAGTTATTGAGAAAGCCTGTTTTGTCTAACAGATATTTTACACCACATTTTTCCTCCCAAGGCTGCTCCTTGCCTGTTGAGCTGGCCTGACCATATGGAGATGCAGTATCTCCCTTTAGAATTAAATTAGTACAGGTCCTCAGAATCAAATCTGAATTTTGGAAATAGAAAGGCCAGTCCAAGATCAGTGTTATCAGGCTTCCTGTTTTCTAACTGCTTTTTACCAGCTAATCAAAAGCTACAGACGAGTTGAAAAGCTGGCATTTTTTCCCTAATTTTCCTCTTCATTAGGGGCTTTCTGCTTTGTACAAGCGTTGGCTAAGGTTTACGCAATTAGAGGCGTCATAGAATTCCCATGCAGAAGTCTGGAGATAATGGGGCCTGGCATCCTTTATTCTTTTGGGCACCTGCATTCCCTTTGACTGATGGGTTGGCAAGAGTCATTATACAGCTTTTTGTGACATAAAATGTAACTAAATTACAGTATTGCTTAACACTTTTGAGGAAAAAGCATAATTTTCTTGCTGGATTTTTAAGCTATTTATTTCCTGGCAAATAGACTGTAGTGTATCAGTGCAGGGTGATTATCAAGGTAATCCAACATATTTATTCTCAGACTGAGTCTTTTTTAGTAGTTATGCAGTTATGAAAAGTAGCTGCAATGTGCCAATACGTATTCTGTACTACAATTCTGTTTGAGATACCACTAATGAATTTTGTTTTTTTTTTTTTTCAGATTAGTAATTTCTGTAGGATATTGAAGAGTGCTATGATTGGTTGATTGGTCAACTGATCTGTTCCTAGGCCAGTGCTCAATTTGATCATGAACATTGTGTTTTCCATTACTCTATTCTGACCACTCAATTTTCCTGATCTAGTTATTGTGCTCAACGTTACCAGGACATGAGACTTGAATCTCCTCGAACCTGCCCACTGGTGCAAGAGATCTCATTAATTTCAAGCAGTGGAAAGTACTTACAACTGCGAATACAGTTCAAAACATTGGGTTTTTTTCAGATAGGCTGCTTTTAACTGTGAAAGGTAGAAAACACTCCACGTATGTAGGAGTTCTGCAGATTTGTGGCGTTTGCACAGGCACCAAGTTCCATGGTAATACTTAGACTTTCTAGACCCAGGCCTTCTGTGTTGCACAAAACACATGGGCTTCATAGTCCTTTAAAACTATTCTTCAGTGCAGACACATAGAATCACAGAATGACTGAATAGTTGAGGGTGGAAGGGACCTCTGGAGGTTGTCTGGTCAAACTCCCCTGCTCAAGCAGGGCCTCCTAGAGTCGGCTGCCCAGGACCATTCCCAGACAGCTTTTGAGTATCTCCAAGAATGGAGACTCTGCAACCTGTCTGGGCAACCTGTGCCAGTGCTCGGTCACCCTCGCAGTGAAAGAGTTTCCCAGTGTTCAGAGGGAACCTCCTGTGTTTCAGTCTGTTCTCATTGCTTCTGANAATGACTGAATAGTTGAGGGTGGAAGGGACCTCTGGAGGTTGTCTGGTCAAACTCCCCTGCTCAAGCAGGGCCTCCTAGAGTCGGCTGCCCAGGACCATTCCCAGACAGCTTTTGAGTATCTCCAAGAATGGAGACTCTGCAACCTGTCTGGGCAACCTGTGCCAGTGCTCGGTCACCCTCGCAGTGAAAGAGTTTCCCAGTGTTCAGAGGGAACCTCCTGTGTTTCAGTCTGTTCTCATTGCTTCTGATTCTGTCACTGGACACCACTGAAAAGAGCCTGGCTCTGTCCTCTTTGTACCCTCCCTGCAGGCTTTTGTATACATTGATAAGATCCGTCCTGAGCCTTCTCTTCTCCAGGCCGAACAGTCACAGCTCTCTCAGCCTTCCCTTATGTGAAAGGTGCTCCAGTCCTTTCATCATCTTGATGGCCCTTTTCTGGACTCTTTCCAGTATGTCCATGCCTCTCATACCAGGGAACCCACCACTGGACCCAGCACACCAGGTGTCCTAACCAGTGCTGAGTAGAGGGCACATTCCTGGCTTATGTTCAACTTGGTGTTCACCAGGACCCCAGGGCCTTTTCTGCCAAGCTGCTTTCCAGGTGGGCAGCCCCAGCATGGACTAGTGGCTGAGGTTGTTCCTCCCCAGGTGCAGGACTTTGCACTTCCCCTTGTTGAACTGCATGAGGTTCCTGTCAGCCCATTTCTCCAGCCTGTCCAGGTCCCTCTGGATGGCAGGATGAGCCTCTGGTGTACCAGCCCCTCCTCCCAGTTTGGTGTCATCATCAAACTTGCTGAGGGTGCACTCTCCTCTATCATCTAGATTATCAATGAAGATGTTAAGCAGGACTGGACCCAGTATTGACCCATAGGGCACACTGCTCCAGTTGGACTTTGTGCCAGTGAACACCACCTTCTGAGCCTCAGTTGAGCCATTTTTCAGTCCACCTCACTGACTGCTCATCCAGACAGTACTTCAACAGCTTCTTTATGAGGATCTTGTGAGAAATACTGCAGTTAGTTTTCACCTGCGGTTGACTCCTAAGTTATTTTTTTCATCTCTCTAACCACCTCATGTTCTCTGTCAGGGAAATAAAAAATATGAGTATACAAGTTTGTAACTCAGCTGTAAGTAGAACAGTTGAAAGTTGAACTTCCAGAAGAAGCTACTTTGGATAACCACAGTCTTGAAATGTCCTGGACAGACCATTCTGCAAGTTGCACAGCAGTCCTGATATTTAGTTAAAACCATTTTTTTTCTTGGAACTTTCTACTGACTCATCTGAAGTGATATGGCCCAGAAAATATCTCACTGAATAACACAAATAACAGACCAGCAGAAGAGTTTTCCCCTTAACCATTCCTGGTGTTTCCAATCATACTTGCATAACTTTCAACTGGCAGGAAAACTGCTGGAGAATTCTGACTGTCATGGAACACCAGCTGGTGAAATCTTGACTCTTAAGAATTTATTTGTTGCTAAAAACATGGACATCTATTCTTCACCCACTAGCTGTCACGTGAGCCACTAAATCCAACTGACTATACATCGGTGGTAGGAGAATCTTTCTAATCCAGTGTGGGCAAAATGTTTTTTTCATAGAAATATGTCACAGATATGAAGAAAACAAAGAACTGAACTTTGTTTTGCTGTTGGGCAGTTCCGTCCGTGGAGCCATTCTACATAGTCAGCTAGCTAGTGATTCTTGCAAGTTTGTTAAAAAATAAGCCACACAAAAAAACCTCTGTAGAAAACCTCTAATATTCTTCATGTCAGATCTTCAGCCAATTGTTTAACTTCTTTGGCTGCATTTGAATAAGTGTACAATATGCTACTTTTCCATCAGAGGGTGATGGAAAGAAAGTCTATTTATTTTGTGCTGGTTGGCCCACATATGACTGTGGAAATGGCATTAGGATTTAATGTTTTGTTTGCCTAGTATGAGCAGTATTAAATCAGCTGTATTAAATCAGCTGCCTTGATCATTCCCTGTAAATGCAAAATAAGTTTGAAAGGCTACAGTTGGATTCTTAGCACGCATACATATTCCCAAATACAACTTTCCAGATGGTGAGAAGCGTAGCTAAGAATCTTGTGTGTTTCACTGGTATAGCTCTGGTACCATTTCTCTCAGCTAATGAGTGAGCCAGACTATCATTCAGCTCACTTCTTACATAATCATGTTCAAACTAATATGTTTAAATTAAAAATGTGAAGGCAGTAAGACAGTCACTACCTGGGTCAAGGGAGCTGTCTCTGGAAGAGAGAATCACCTATCGCCTCTGCGGTGAGATCTGGGCTCGTTGACACTATTGCTTTCTGTGGGATCAAGTTGCTGGAGAAACTCATTGGACTGAAGAGCCATGCTGTCGCAAGCTGCAATGTTGTTTAGGGAGATGGGGTGGTGGTCTGGAGAACAGCTTAGGCCAAATATTTAAAAAGCAATCTCTTCACAAACCAGCGATTGTACCTCTTTTTTTTAAGTGCATTTTGCGGTTAAGCCACAAGATGGCAGAAAAGCAAAATAAATATTTTTTGCTGAAGCAGCTGCACTTGAAAGTACTGTCTAAAACCAAGTAACGACGGAGAAGGGGGCTAATTTTCCTTATTAAAATGTTGCTAAAGCCTTATAAAGTTTTGAAATTTGTTAGATATTCCTTTAATTAACGTGATCTAGCTGACTTGAGCTAAACCATAGTACGGTATCTTTCTCTGATGTGCTGTTTGTGGGTCAGGACAGATATTGTCTATACTTTGCTGTAGACAGAAAGTGAAAAACTAGCTCTGATTATTTCCTTTATGCATCCCACTGGAATATGGTGTTTAGGAAAATTAATTGCAGAATAAAGTCTCTTTGTATCTGGAAGAAGAACCATGATTTTCCTGAATGATGATTAATCCTCTGTTCATATGTTTTATTAGTATGCACTCTAATTCTGCCCTTTGCAAAAAATCTACCTTCACATTATTCTCAAAGCTGACTGAAAAACCAGTTAGGATATTCAAATGCTGACTTGGTTCTTCTTGATTTGAAGAATAAAAGGTAGAGGTGTCCCCTTTGTGCTTTATCTGCCTGTGTAGTCTGATACTAACAAACTGCTATAATTTTTTCTATGAGAGAATTTCAAATTAATGAATTCTGTTCCTCTCCTGGCTAGTCCCTTCAGTGTAATCTGAACAGAGTGTTTTTTAAAACATCCCATCTTCTTTTCCAGAAGCAGTGGTCACAAGACATCATTAGCATGGTGTAAGTAGCAATAGTGTATAGTAGCAGTGCATAGCAATAGTATCAGTAATAGCAGTGTATGTAGAGTATTACTATCAGTTCTCAATTGCTTGTGTAGTCTTGTCCCACAAACCTTCTTAAATCCCCCAGATTGCAGACTGTAACCTAGAGAAGACACTGTCTACCACAGTAGTTAATAATGTTCAGGGGGTCTTAAGTGTTCTCCCAAGTGTAGCAAACTAAGTAAAGGAGCCATATGCAACGACATACGTGTTTTTTAACCTCTCGCCTTACCTGGTTTCTTTGATACAGTCCTCTGTGTCCTGCCCCCATCTTTTTGTGGTAGTGAGTCTTCAGATTGGTACACGTTCTAAAGTGCCAGAGAGCTTTCTGCATCTGATAAAAATATTCCCCCTGGGCCCTGCGGACAATTCAATCATGTTGTCTTAGTGAACCAGGAAGCCCCTGACCAAAAAAGTCTTTATAAGTGGTATTTCTTATCTTGAAAAAGTTGTTGAACATGGTTTGGCCAGGCTTCAATGACACACTCAAGTGCTTTCCTTAGTTTTATCTGTTTGGGAACTTACTGGTCTTCTTTCTGTCCCTAATCTCCTTATTTGTTGCTGCCTTCCCAGCTGTTTGCCTTCTAACAGGGGCATCTTTTACTTCTAGGACAGGCAGCCTTGGTGGTGTGTCAATGGCAAAGAGACCTCTTTTCTGAGCTCATCAAGAAGTGCACCATTCTGCAGGTGCAATAGCTGTGTCTTGGCCAAGGATCAACAGCACAGGTCATGGACCATGAGACAGTGTACTGAAGAACTTTATCGCACAAGGAAATGAGGAGTAGCAGTTCGTGGCTTTGCATCCTAGTTAAATAAATAATCATGGTCAGTCTGTGCGTACTGAAGAAAAAAGAGAGTCCTCACCATATTGATAACCCATGTTTTTTACATACGACACACTTGTTTGTGAGTACTATTGATCCTGTATTTTCTGCTATTGAAATGTGGTTTCATGGTAAATTAACAGCTGTACCTAAAGTAGTTTTGATTCCTTTCAGACTCAGGCACATACTGTAAAACAGCCTCTTCATTTAAAGCAGTCACTTCATTGTCTTTTCTGTGAATTGTCCATGCTTGTAGTGATGTGTGGGAGTTATATCAGCAAGGCATAAATAACTGCTGGGTATCTGCCTGTTCTAACTATTATCTTGGTCGTGTTGAGGAATTCCTGATTTGGTGTAGATAAAAGCCTGTTTATGAATAACAAAAGGGGCGACTTTGTGTTAATCATAAAATCCATCAGGGCGGATACAAGTCTTCCTTGAAAAGAAAGACATATTATTCAGGTCACAGCCAGAAGATAAGACTCAGATTTAGCAAAAAAAATCTTTTACCACAGCAATAAGAAAACAAAAATAGAAAGCTGAGATTACAGTTCTTTGAAAAGCAGATGTTGGACCAAAACAAAGACTCTGTACCACATATTGAGATGCCATGAAGTTAGACTTTGCTGGGAGAACTTACAGCAATAGTTAGCATTGTTTGTTTAGATGGCTAATGTTTTTTTTCTAGAAATGTGCTGCACTGAAAGCTTCTTGCCAACTATCCATAGATTTCCAGCTTTGGGATTATTGTGGAGTGTGTCGTGATTTCTGCAATTACGCTTTTAAAATCTTAGTCTCTGCCATGTTTCCTTTTTTTCTCCCTCCACTCAAAGACAGAGTACAGGCTTAAGGGAGCCAGTTGCTGCAGCCACACGTTGCCAGAGCTGAAGATGCATCTACTCCTAGCGATCCTTTCAGTGATTTTATGCCAGTAGCAGAGCTGTACCACACTCACTTTCTGCCCACTCGGGCTGGCCACGACTTCAGCTGCTGTAGGCTTAAGCAAACCATGGGTCAGCCAAAACAGAGAAACAATAATGAACAAACATCAAATTCACTTTCAGCAATGAGTAAATATCAGATGCACTTTCTCTGTGTGTTTCTCATTAAATTATTTAATTTACCATGCCCCTTGGCAGCACTGTAGCCTTTTGTGCTATTTTCCCATAAACATGTCCTGAAAACCCACATGGCCACACTCTGCTCTGCTTTGGTATGGTCCTGATATTAGCAGAACCAGAAAATGTGTTCCTGCTACATTTGGTTCTACAATGTTTGTATTATTTTACAAGCTGATTTAAATATGTAAAATTTGCAGACACTTTTACCATTTTTAGTGTGTTTATGTATAGGTCTGCCATCATCATCAAGATTATTTTTTTATACCACAGTCATGCTTACCGTCAAGAAAAACAAGAGTTCTTTTGACCCTTCTGATTTCCAGGCTAGACTGAAATGCTTAGGTTTAGTAATTTCTTTCTGTACAGTATATGCTCTGAAATACTTAACTCCGTTACATTTGCTTCCCAGAAATGGATTTGTAGCTGGATTCTTTTTCCCTGGAGTTTTTTTAATCATGATTCACTTGTGTAATAACAGAACAGTATGGCACAGAGTCCTTCATCTAGCTCTCAGTCTGTCTTTTTTCTTTTCTTGAAGCAAGCACACTCCCTACGTATTATTTTTTCTTAGAAAAGTAGCCACCTTATCTTTGTTATACAATGGAAACTACTTAGAGGGTAAGAACTTAGAGCTCTGAGATCTTAAAGCACGTTTGGCAACTTTTCAGTTAAGTAAGATACATTTCTCTTGGATGTTTGAGATATTTCCTTTGAGGAACTGACATTAGCAGTTGAAAATAAGCAAACCTTTTTAACTAATGCATTAAACATGATGTAATTGTTTTAACATGCATTCTGTCTTAATCAGCTAATGATACGGACATAATAAATGCCTCAGTTTTCTCAGCCAGTCCAAAACAGACTTGACATCATGGATTATATCCTCATCCTAGTTATAAATTACATATGTAATATTGGGAGTATTAGGTAAGTAAACTAACAGAGCAACAGAGTTTCGGTTCAGGCTCCCAGGCAGAGGCAAGAAACCTAAACTATTTTTCAGATGAGACAATGGCAGAAGACTGAACTGATTATCTTAAAAGACTTCTTCAGCCATACGACTTGTTGTTTTCTTAGCTTTGGTGCAAGCTTGTGGTATACTCTAAACATCCTTACTCTGTATCATGGAAGCATGTCTTGTCTTTTCAGGTGATTATTGTTGAAACATACCTCAGGGTTTGATAAGTGAGAAGAGTAACAGCATGGGCAAGGAAGTTCAGAACATAGCCTGAAACATGTTACAGGCAATTACTGTTTTTTTAAATATGGCGAGACTCCTTGAAGGAGCCTCAGATGAGACAAAGATGACTAGTAGAACATTTTTAGGAAAGAATTAATTTCCAGGAGGAAGAGCACCTTTGTCCTAGGATGGGATCCTGAAAGATGAATTCAATGAGGAAGAAAAAAAAAACCTAGAAGCTCATTCAGTGGCTAGGGCACTCTGCTAAGATATAGTACAGAAAAGGGAAAGTTTGTACAAATTACCAGGTTCCCGTAGAGGCAAAACAAGGTTAGAGTTCAAGGAAACCATGTATGTAGGCAACTAGAAGTAGGAGGAAGTACAGTTCAGTTGGTAAAAGGATGTAATTCTGTCAGGCAATAACAAAGGTTGCATGATAGAGGTCGGAGGCGGTCTGTCCAATTCTGTGCAATAGTGACAAAACCTTAAGTGGCTTCAGTCACATCAACTGCTTGTGTGTACAGCAAGGAAGGACTTGAATAAGGCTCTATCAGAGCTTAGGGAGTTTTAATATGTTTGAAGGATGCTGCGATACATGCTTTTATGTAAGAGGCTGAAATAAGAGGCTGAAACTGTGTCAAGAGAGCAATATTCTTCACAGCACAACATTTTAAAATGCAAGATGTGTTAGAAGGCCAGAGTGGTCTCTTCTTTCCTGAAGAGGTTGGGGAAAATGAACCGTGTGTTAATGTGAGTTTTCTGTAGATAATTCCTGTGCTATATTTCTGTGGCAGAAAAATGTTGCATAGTCAGTCTAGGGAGAAGCAGTTTGCATGAGTTTGCTTCTCATTTAATTCTGCTTATAGCAAGAAGAAGTAGGTGGATCCATTGACTCTGAGTATGCTATAAATGTGACATGGGGATACATGTATTCTGTTTTAATAGTAAATCTTGCCTTTGGCCCAGTGGCCCAATAACATATACCTTAGTAGTTTCATCTTTATATATTGGAGAATTTTAAAACTTGTCTACACAATTTTCTGTACATACATCTTGGAAGTGGTGTTGTGCTCCATGCTCATGTGCATTTTCTTTCCTCAGGTATTCTGTCTTTTATATTTGTGATAATATTGGGCATTTTATGTGCTCAATAGTACCTAGCACAGCTTTTGGATAATGTTAAATAGTTTAAAGTAATAACTGTCTGTAATAATTCTCTATGGTTATAGCCATGAAGTGATTGCTAAGTAGGTGGGATAGTCATAATTCTTTTGTTTTTAGTTCATGTGAATAGCAGCAAGGTTCAGTGATCTAAAGCAATCAAATAAAATATCTTTCCTATGAATCAACATCAAAAATATTTCTTGTTAAAATGTATAACTTGGCATTAAGTCTTAGAAAACCTTTATGATGTATATGTTATCTGTACCTGGGGAATTCTAACTTTTGCAAACGTGTAAGTTAAATTAATCAAGAGCTTGACAAAAGCCTGGGCTGAAGGGTGATTGAATTAACGTTCTGTTTTTTAGAGATATGGTTTTGAATTCTGGGAACTTTTACTAATGGACACAGATTTTACATCCTTTTTTCTTGATTTAACAAAGTATGGTATTAATAATTTTTTACTGTCTTCTTTTTCTTTTTTGACTTCCACACATCTTCATTCTGCATCTCCTAGATTGGGGTAGCTTCCAGTTCCATCTCTCTCCCTTTCTCCTCTTCCCTTCTCCCCATAGTTTGGCTGCATGACAGATTTATTTTTTTTTTGTTCCTGATACGTTGTTTGGCAACTGAATAAAACAGACAATGTCAGGCAGAGGAACGGGGCAGGTAGCTCTTATGGCAACTCTGATGCAGCTTCATGTTGCGAACGCCGCCAGATATACAGGACAGCTTTTGTTACATGACCACAGTTTGTATTTTGAAAGCCAGGTAATTCAGACTCAGAGGGACCTGCGGGTCCCATAGCCATGCCTGTGAGGTTAAAAGTTCCCCGGCTCACACCCACAAGGGAGCACGGGGAGGCCGTGGCAGATGGAAGAGCCCAGTAATACCCTGCCCTGGCGGCTCCCAGTCTCACCGCAGGAGCCATCAGCCCATCAGAGGCCCATCTCAACACACCCAGAGGAGCACAGGCACCCAAAGGCAGGCGGGAACCCAAACCAAGGGCTCAGAGGAGGGGGCACCCTGGCCGGGCTCCTGCCAGGGCTCTCCCAGGAGAGACGCAGCCCCATGGCCCAGGCGTGACACCCATCATGAAAAGTAAAGGCTGGAGCACCCTTCGAACTGAGGGGTGTTTCTGCCTAGAGGCATGGGATGCACGAGGGGAAGGGCATTTCAGGATTGCAGAGTACTTACTATGGGCTATTCAGGGAAGAAACCGAAGATAGGAATGGGAGAGATTTAGATGATTTGGGGAGGAATGAGTAAGGGAAAACAGAGGGATAAGGTGACAGAAAGGGCTGATTGTTTGTAAACAGTTTGCTGGTCAATATCCTTTTCTGCCCATGCCATGTGCCCGGTTAGCACAGTCTGTCCTATCTTCTCATTATATTAGCTTCTAACTCTTTCCTGGGTGCAGGGCTGTGTTCTGTCTGAGTGTGTGCATACGGGGGTCTCAGTGCCAGCAGCTGAGTCAGACCATGGGCTGGAGGGTCTATGTGTCTGTGGTGCCAGCACCTGGAGCGAGTGCAAGGGTGTGATCATAGAATCATAGAATGGTTGGAGTTGGAAGGAACCTTGAAGATCATCTAGTTCCAAACCCCCTGCCATGGGCAGGGACACCTCCCACTAGACCAGGTTTCTCAAAGCCCCATCCAGCCTGGCCTTGAACACCTCCAGGGGTGGGGCATCCACAGCTTCCCTGGGCAACCTGTTCCAGTGCCTCACCACCCTTACAGTAAAGAATTTCTTCCTAATATCTAATCTAAATCTCCCCCCGTTCAGTTTAGAACTGTTACCCCTCATCCTATCGCTACAGTCCCTGAAAAGAGTCCCTCCTCATCTTTCCTGTAGGCCCCCTTCAGGTACTGGAAGGCGGCTATAAGGTCTCCGTGGAGCCTTCTCTTCTCCAGGCTGAACAGCCCCAACTCTCTCAGCCTGTCTTCGTAGGGGAGCTGCTCCAGCCCTCTGATCACTAGTGAAGATCCAGCCGGACTGGCTGGCAAATGGGTGAAGTGGTGCAGGAGCCAGCTGTGTGCATGTCCATAAGGACAAGACCATGGGAGGAGCTGTCTGTTGCAGGGACCAGGGGAATCCCAGTCAGCTGGTGGAGAGACTGCAGCGGCTGGGGTTCCCTAACGGAAAGAGCAGTGGTGTGTTTCTGCAAGGGTGAGACCACAGGGTGGAGGGGAACGTGGTGGCTACTGGGGCCCACGGGAGTCCCAGACAGCTCAGTGCGTGTGTGTGTGTGTCTGAGATGGTCTGTGCCAGCACCTGGAGTAGGGCTGTGACCCTGGGGGCTCCTACATCCAGTGCCAGCAACTGGGGCGGCTGGGATGCAGGGGCAGCGGCTGGGCAGAGAGAGCTGCTTGAGGAGTCCATGTCCTCACTGGTGGACATCTGCCCTACTCATTCAGAGAGGGGAGCAGGATGAGGCTGTTTGTGCTGTGTTTATGAGTGCTCTGTGTGCCTGTGCCCACCAACGTGGCTGGCTGTGTGTACGTGTGTACAAGTGCTGTGTGTGTGTGCTCTGCATGCCTGTGGCCACTGGGAATATTTACTCATCCTCACCGCAGGCTGGACCTGAGGGCATGCAGCTGCGGCAGCCTGGCCACTCTCAGGCTGTCAAACCTGGTGGCATGGTTTTTCCCTGACAAAGCCTGCTCCACTTTGTTAATTGCCGTGACTAGCACATATGAGGCTTCTGCGCACTGCGCAAATCTGCACTGTACTCTCGTGGAGAGGGGAAAAATGCCTGCAGGTGTAACATGGAATGGAGATACAAGATTTATTAGTACACAGGGACACTTCACCCTGAAGTGGCTCTGGAAATACTTTGCCAAGAAACCCTGAGACAGCTTCCAAGCAATCCATTCATCTCTCCCTGAGGTGGTCAAGCTGCTGGACACTGTCAGTTGTCAATGAATTCAACCTCATAAGAACAGCCAGAAATGCCATTTAATACTAGTCTCCCGCTTTTGTAGATAACCACATCCAATAGCTCCCTCTAAAATTGATCAAACTTCTAAATCACATTTAATTTAAAGGTTCACTTATGAATAAGCCTGTAACTCATGCTCACAGATCTATCAAGGAGGCTGAAAGTGGCATGGCCATGGCTAGCATCAAGCAGTTAAACAGTGGAAGAAAGAAACCAATTGCAAAGTGCAACATGAAACTAAATATTAAATATATCACCAGAAGAGCCGTTCCAACCAAAGCTGCATTTTTCTAGGTGTTTGTAGAGCTTGTTGATACTTTTTCTTTTGTTTCTGTGGGGTTTTTATTAGGTTGCTAGCAGATAGCAGTTATACTAGTGGTGAGGTATTCTGAGAAGAGAAAAATGCAAATAAACAGTACAGGGTTGATTTGGGGGGGATGTGTTTTGTTTTTTAACGGGGCTGGAATACTTAACACAGCTACTGGCCAAATAATTTCAGAACTAATGCCTTGAAAGAAACCGTCTGCGCTAGTTTTATAGGAGTTGGAGGTAGCTGGAGTAAGCCGTATGACATGTAAACATTAAGCTATTTGGACTTGAACAGAAGTAACTAACTACATGACACATTACTTTTATAAGCAGTTTTCCTCAACTACATGGAAAAAGTCTGGAAGCATTATGACATTTCTATTACTCTCTGAAATAAAAGTATGTTCTCAAAGGATTTTCGTATTCTTTTCTGAAGTCCTAACATCCACTTTTACAAAAGCAGTTTTTTGAACAGTGGAAAATCCTGATGGCTTGCTTTCAGTCTCTTTGACTACAGTTTAGTTTTTCACTGGATTTTTACAGCTGCACTAGAAGAGTAAACTGTAAATGGTGCAAGCCTTGTTAATACCCGATTGATAGAAGATGTGTGAAATTCTGGCCTGATTTGAAAGTGTTTGTTGATGTGGACCTACATATTGCTCAAAAATAATGTAGTAATGTAAGTGTATCACTCTAATTTATTCTGGCCATAACAATCTGTAGATTCTCTTGCTGAAAAATAACCTGCTCAAATTGTGTAACTGGCACCTTCATCCATGCATACAGTTACCATGTTCAGACGATGGAGTGGTTATCATCATGGGGCACAGTTAGCCTCTGTGCAGTGTATGAAAGTGAAGTAGCTTTATAAATAATTCTGCTGTTGTCATCTCTCTCCTAGAAACTCTCCTCTGTGATTTATATGTTTAATTCTGCTGTATTGCAATTGTATATACAGGTCAAGCTTGCCAGAGCTCTTAAATGATCTTCTAAGGTATGGAATGGAAGCTCTTTCATTTATTGATTCCTGCATTCATAGCAGGTCTTCTGAGCTGTGGTATTTCTCTTTGAGTCTTAGCTGTTAAGTTTTTAATCAGCTCTGGATTTTTGTGTCATGTAAACACAACTCAAGCCATCTCCAAGTAGAGAAATTTTGAAACACTTGATTCCTGCAGAAAGTGTCTGGCAACATGGCAGATGGCACTTTAAGTTACTTCCAGAGAAATGGAAAGGGATTTAGAATTTAAAGGCACCCAGATAATTGAGTTTGCTATCGACACTATATAGGAAAGTCACACTTCACACAGGCCAGTAGATGAAATTTTATCTATTCATATTAAGGGAAAATGTGGGGTTTTATGGTAAGTGGATTTTTAATCCATTTGTTTCTGTACTACCATTACTGATTTCCTCAAGGACTTCTTTTATCCTTGTTTTGTTTCTGCCATTTGTCCTGGTTTTTTTTCCTTTGGTTTTGGGTTGGTTGTGGGTTTGTTTGTTGTTTGTTTTTTTTTTTTTCCCTGCTGCTGCTTAATGGAAGAAAAATTGCATTACTAAGTGACTGGACTCCTACAATACTTCCAACTCTCTGAGTTTTGGTGGTTTTTTTTTCAGAAAGTAGGAGTTACTGAGGGACAAGATCCAGAATATTTAAGGGAGCAATTTCAGCTGAAGATTGGAATTCATGTAAAAAATTGCAATATCTGTATGGTTCTTTTGCCTGGATCTAGTCAAAATCATAGAACTTAAGTTTATGAAAAATATTTGCATCCTATTTGAGATGGTCTAAGAGATCAAAACAAGAGACAGCAAATATAGAATGTTGTCTCACATCCAGCTTAAATTGCTATTATCTTTAGGAAAGAGAAGAAAGAAATAGATAGTTCATACCTCAAGGAAAAAATGTCATTTATGGTATAATGTACCTTAAATTGCTGAAACACTATACTCTACTTTTATAAAACATTTATAATACTATTTAAAACATCCATAATGGTACTCAGAATTTCATAACACACCGCAAAGAATATAAGAATGTCTCCTGCAGTGGCCAAAGGCCTGTTATATGCTGTAGAAGCATATAACAAGATAATCATGTATTAATTTTCTCACATACACTCTCTCACCCTTTGATTATTTGAAGACAGATATGGCTTTGACTAAATTAATGACTGGTTATGGATTTTTCTTCTATGAATTTGCCTACTCATTTTTCAAACCTGTGTAAAGTATTACTATCCGAAACTTGGCCATATGCTGTGTGGAAAACCACCTCCTTTTGCTTATTTTGCATCTGCCTTCTGTTAGTTTTATTTGGTGCCCTCCCTAGCTCTTGCACTGGAACACATAGTGAATAGTCAATCCCCATTCACTCTCTCCATGCACTCAGTTTTTTTTGACCTCTGTCATATACCTCATTCAGTTGTCTCTTTTTTCCCAGACTGAAGGGTCCTCTCTTAGGAATCTTCACTGAAGAGTCTTCACGTAATTATTTCTTATGCAGAAGTAATTCTACTCTTTTTGACCATATTTTTCACCTTTCTCTTAACCTTTTGCAGTTCTCCTATGTCCATTCAGTCTGACCTACATACAATATGCCAGTGCTTCTGCATGGACTAATGCTTGTATCTTTTGAAATGCATATCCAGAGTTTATTTAAAAATTACGACTGCTAGATAAATACATCACATACCTTGCCATTTGTTTCAAGGTCTTAAAATTTGTACCTTAGTGAAACCAGGCCAACGTGAACATTAATTTGCAAGTATTAGATCTTGGTAGACCTTTGATTGCTGATTTAGAGAGAGTAGGATTTGCCTGTTGACCAATTCTATTCAGCCAGGAGCTGCTCAGAGACTCTCTCCAGGAACCGACATGTTTGTTCTGTAGCATTGGTTACTCATAGACCATGGTAAAGTTCCCCTTGAAATTATGCCCAAAAATGTTTTAGTCAGTTCTTTTTAACTTGAAGAGAAAAGATGACAGATGGTGTTTTCTTTGCCTCACATGGAGGAGTTGTTTGTGCTGGCATAGAGTAAGTGGTATTTCATGACTTCTCAATGATTTTGTGTGGTTTTGAATAAGAACAGAAAGGAAAAGGCCCTTGGTGAGTTTCCCTGCTCCATTAAAATCTTCTTGCTCAGTCATACTGCAGACATTTCAGTAAATTTGCTGGGGAATTTTTGGTCTAGCTTTCTTTCCCCTCTCCCCAAGACATTGAAGACAGGATACACAGCAACAACATGCCTGATGTCAAATACGAGGTCCTGGTTTAACCCTGCTTATTCATGTAGATTTTACTCTGAACATGAAATAAATCTGTTGTGGCAAGAGCTCCTACTGTGGTCATTGAGAGTTGTCTAATCCATCATCTTGGACAATACTGACACCAGTCTGAGTAATACTAAACTAGTGCATCCTTAATAACTGTAGACTAGGTCTTCTTCACTGAAGTTGTTAATGATTCTCTCAGCTTCTTTATGGTATGCCACCTTGTCTGTTCCAAGGGCTTCTGGTGCCAGTACAGCTCGGAGCTTTTATTCCTGAGACCATAAAAGGTTGAGAGATAGACTTGCCATGAAGTTCCTTCCATTCCTTCATTTTGTCAGCCCTCATTTAGACATGAAGGAATTGCAGCACTTAACCCTAGATCTCCCAGGTGTCTTGGTTGTTCACATAAACGTACCCTGCAGTGCCTCAATGGAGGAGGCAGTAGTACAACCACTGCCGGGAGCCCTTTGAAGAGGAGGATGCAGCAGAACTGATTTGTGGTTGGGATTCTATATCTAGAAATTATACTAAAAGGCAATGGAAAACTTGTGGAAGGCTGAAAGCTGGAGAGGAAAGAGGGTATGAGATCTTAGAGAAGAGAGTGCTTAATTCAGAAAAGAAACTCCTTCCAGCGTATTTTAATTCACCACAGTTAGTGCAGAGTATGGACTTTCATTCTTAAACTTGCCAATAGATTAATATGTTCCTGCAAGGTATTTCTGTCTTAACACCAGCACTGCATTATGGACCGTATAAATTTTACTTATCAATCACTCTAAAACCATATTCTTCCCTGATCAGTGACTTCTTATCCTTTTTGAACATTTAGTTATTACTTCATGCACAGTTTATCTGTAATTCATTGGTGTTCTTTTGATGAGATTCTGATTATCTGGGACGTCCATTCCTGTCCTCCAACTTAATTCTAGAAGACTTCCCATTTTTTACCAAAAAATTACACTTTTGTTAGAGGTGCGCATGTTCTGACATACCGCCCTTTGCCTCTGGTGGAGAGTAGGGAAATAAACAAGTTAGCCCTTGTCAGCGTTGGGGTTTACAAACAGTGGTTATTGCACTTACACAAATCACGCTACCTGTATACCCAGAGTATCCATGGATACCCTTTAACTACAATAAAGAATTTCTTGTTACTTCCATGGATGCAAATTCACAATGTTTGCAAAGCATTTACACAAGATGTTAATGTCTTGAGTTATCTTTAATATGACGTGAAGATTCACCCATCTTGAAGGTGTACTTGCTTCAAGTTGCTGCAACAGCAGTCTGTAGATGACAGCAGAAAGTTCCCAGATGATCAAAGTGCTGGAGAACCTGGTCTATGAGGAAGGACCGAAGGAGTTTGACCTTTTCGTTCTGGAGAAGAGAAGGCTTAGGGGGAACCTTATCATGTTTTCCCAGTATTTAAAGGGTGACTACAAAGAGGACAGAGGACCCACATGGAGAGGACAAGGGGCAATGGGTACAAGTTACACCAGGAGAGGTTTAATTTTGATAAACAGAAGAAATATTTCACAGTGGTTCACCACAGTTTCACAGTGGAACAACCTCCCCAGGGAAGTGGTGGAGTCCGCAAGACTGGAGGTTTTCAAGATGCAACTGGACAGGGTACTAGATAATCTCATGTAGGCTCCCTTTTCCATGAAAGTTTGGTGATCTTTTGAGTTCCCTTGCAACCTGGGTGGTTCTATGAGTCTATGACTAATGCAAGGATGTTGTAAAAACACCATCATTATTGTGTCAGTAATACAGGCAAAGGTATACAGAGTCAGCGTGCTCAGTCTTTACTTTTGACCGAATGTGATGGAGGGATCACTGCCTCACAGTTGTTAAGAACTACTGAGTTCATACACAGAATTTTTGCTCTGTTTCTTCCAACAGTAGTCAATTAATTTCCCAAAGTAGCCTTCTGAGAACAAATAAGAATTTGTGGTATTCTTTTGACAAAGATTAACATTAAACCTAAAACTTCAAGTGTTTCAAGAATATAGTTACAATATACAGGACAGTAGAAATTAGACATAAACTAAGTAATCTACTTGTGTTTCATGAAAGGTAATGTTATTGCAATACACATTCAGTCCAGCTTATTGCTTTTCAGAAAGAGCAGGTCAGTAGTTCAGTGCTGTTAGACTCCTGAACTTCCCCTTGCTCTTTAGTTGTTTTGCTTTCTCTAGAAATATTTCATGTCACATGTGTTTTCAGAAATTCTGTGGTCTAGGAGGTGCTGTAAGAAACCTAAGATGACTTTGCAAGATGTCAGAGGAGTTAGTTATGAGGTAGTTTAAAGTTCTTGTTCTCAGCTCCTGAGCTGTCTCATCTTGAAACGTAAATTCTTAGGAGGAGGAATTAACCTTCTTCTATAAGTATACATGTTTGTAAACATCTAGTGAACCAGCACCAGAGCTACAGAAATTCTGGTAAGTTCTTCAGAGTCTGATTTACTGCAATAGCTTTAATAGGCTGGATCACGAATTAAACAGATGGCATGGGTAACGCATTTTCTCATCCATTTAGGGATGGTAAACACTTGCTCTTCAAGCAGTTTTCTACCCCTCCCTCTCTCGTCTTCTCCCCACTTCACCTATTTTTTTGGCCAGAGCTTTTTCCAGATAATAAGAGATTTACTTGCCTATCATTTGTTTCACATGCTAAGATTGGGAAATATTTTACGTAATCTGTTTTCCCGGAAATGTGGTAAGGGCCACTAGAAACCTTACTCTTCTGTCTCTATCTTGTATTCATTTGTGTTTGAATTGCTTTGAGAATTTTTTTCCATTTTATTGTGAATCTGACAAGCAGCAGTAGTTAAGTTGCTGTATACTTAATACTGTTTCTCCCTAGTCAAAGCATTTGCTCTTTCGTAGACTGAACTCCTCGAATGTGAAGAGGCCCTCATTTTAGGTTTAGAAAGCACTTAGTTCATCTTGATGCTACCTAATGGGTTTAAAAAGCGTTAACAGTCATTGGGTAGCTTTCTCATCTCTTCAGTTTCGACTGTTGATGATCAGAGCCCGTTTATATACTGAGTTTTCATAAGTGGTTTAACTGGAAGTAACGCATGATTGTTTACCCGTATGAGACACTACCAGTGAAGGTTGGTCTTTTGGACCATTAAAACACTGCACAGGGAAAGAGAATTCACAAAATTCTAGTTCCTTTTTTTTTTTTTTTCAGGGCAGTGTTTTAAGAAGGATAGTGAGTTCTGTTGTTTTGTACAGGTTTGGTGTGTTTGTGTGTGTGTGTCTTCATATCCTCAGAACACGATACTATTTTCACTTCTTTCAAACACTTAAATATGGCTCCCTTTTTACCAAACACTTAAGTTTTGCTCCCATCCTCACATTTAAAGGTAGTACAAACAGGACTTTGTTGGTTTCGATTTTTTTGTAAACTAGTTTGACATGAACATGTACAGGCTTGAGCTTTGCATAGTGAGTTGTGTAATCCTTAGTGAAGATCTTTGAACTTCCTTGGCTTCCCATAGCTGCTCCAAAGAAGAGTTGCAAAATCCACAAACATATTATTCCTCATCTGAAAAAAGCACCTTGCTGCATTGAAAAAAATAAGTAAGTGTCCTAATCACTAGTTGTGTAATTTTCATTCTCGATGGGAAGATCTGCAGGGAGGTTTAGGGAGAAAGGCAAGGATGTGACACTTCTGATATACTCTTTGCCTGTTGAATGCTTATTCTTCAACAGCCAAATTAACTATTGCTTTCAAATAATGTTATCATTACAACATTTCACCTAATTGTTTTTCTCATTACTTCCATTAGGTCATGCCTTCCTACCACAATGGAAGGATTCATTTGCAGGAGGATGTAAGAAGTTACTCGAAAGCAGCAGATGGAGCTCACGTGTTGTGGCAACAGTATGCAAACCTGGCGTTCAAAGGCTCTTTGGTGTCTAGGGTGTATCTGCACGATATAGCTGTGCCAAAGGTGGCAGCAAGCTAGATTTGCTGATACCAATAAGAGAGAAGAATTAGCAGTCGTAGGTTCGAGTGCATGAGGCTTGCATAAAGCATGGGTAGCTAGCCCATGCTGGAGCCCTCGGTACTCACACTACTGCTGATACCAGCTTTAAGTGTATTAAAGCTGGCAAAGCTTTTCCTAGTCTCTCTGCTCTCTCGCTTCTGCTTAGACTGTGGGCATATGCAGTGCATTGTTTGTGTGTGTACAAACATATGCATGACCCCAGTGTCACTTCCAGGAACTCCTCTGTCTGGTTGACTTTCAGAGCTGGTAACATGGTAGAATTGAAAGTGCTGGGAGGATTTCTGGGCATTTTGATTCCTGCTTTTCTATACTGTGTCTTTAGATGGTTATTCGTCTGATCATATTACTTTCAGAATTTCTTGCAGATCATTATGCAATCTTTTTTTAAAAAAGTAAAGGTTCCTAGGTATATCTCTTAAATAAATTTTAAAAGGATCATTAAATCATTTACTTATTAACTGGTGTGAGGGGGGAAATACTGTAAGTAGAGAGAATGTTCTGGATTGCACTGATAAGTGCAATGGATTGCATGGAAAAAGGAAACATCAAAAGACTAAAACCATTCACGGGTTACAGATAAAGTCTGCTATATGCGATGGAATAAGAAAGCCATAGACTCGATAGGGTAAAGGAGATAGGGACTAAAATTCCTGATTGGAGCAGAATGAGGTCACTGTTGCATCAACAGAAGTAGAGCCCTGGGGGAGAAAGGCAGGTGTGCAGACAGTGAGGCTTCTCCTGCCAGAGCACTGATCTCCAAGGGAATTGTGCCCTGGGCGACCTAGGCACAAGCAATGCCAAGTGCACTGGAGTCCTGCAAGAGAGTGACAGTGAGTATCTAATCCACCTAGTGTCTGGGATCTAGGACTCTAACACAAAGTGATTGCCAGCCACTTCAGTGTGTCCTTTTCACTGAGGGTACGGAGATCCAGAAGGAAGTCCCCCCCATCTGCTCAGGATACAGGCTGAGATGGTGATAGTAGCACCTCCTTTTGCCTTGTATTCTGCATGAATGTGATTGGCATCCTATCACCAGGATACTTACCAAACTTCCAGACCATGGGCATCTTTGGTGAGCGCATTTTCTGCTGTTAACTCCTTTGAAGCCAAAAATGCAAAAGCCAGACTAAAAATGAAGCTGAATTAAAGTTTGATCTGTCCTTGTGATTAGGACGTTTCACTAAGTGTGAAGATTGGAAGGAATTAATCTCTTTTTGTCTCTCTGCTCCAAGGCAAAAGAAGGCCGTGTTTACTTTGCACAGAGCTGAGCCTGGAAGCCCAGTTCTGCCTCTACCAGCCGAGGAGGGATGGAGACTGCTCTTGAAAAGAAAACAGCGTAATTTGGTGGTTACGGCATGCTGTGCTTTAGCTGAGGCCATGGTTCCTTTGGTGCTCTTTAGAGAAGGATTTTGTTTCTGGAATGGGCTCTAGATGTTGCTACCATCATCTGCTTTGTCTTCCTGCAGGCCTTAGACAGAGTTGTGGATACCTTCTCATCCAAACTATGCTTGCAGGGGAACTACAGGTGGGATGTGGCCTCCCTCCTCCAAGACCTCCAAGATGGCCCTCCGAGCCAGGAGATATTGCACATTGCTACTCTGCTCAGGCCAGGCTAGTAGTGTAGTAGATTGGTAGATATGTCAGCTATTTGTTTTGAAACATTTTATTGTGTCATGAAAAAAGAAAGGGTAGCATATAGAGAAACTTACCCTTGAGTGCCAGCTCAGGATGTTGTTACGTATGTTATCTTTAGCCTTTACAATCTAGTTGTTGCTGAGGGCTTCTTTTTAGTGCAGTAAGATGAACGTAACAGGAATTTGAGGCACAGCAAAATGCAGACATTAAATTAACTGCCATCAGCAGTGGTTCACACATCTTATCCTTTGGAATCACGTTCAGAAATGGCATTGAAGCAGATGAACGCTTCAGTACCAACTACATGCTTTCTGCTCTGCCATTCTAGGTCTTCTAAATGAGATTATTATGTAGCTAATGAATGAAAGAGCTTTTCTGAGAGGTTGTATGTGAACAACACTTTGAGCTGTCTCACTGTAACTTGGCTTCCTTTCTTGGCTTTTCCTGCTGTAGATATTTTTCTTAATTTCCCTCAGTAGAGACAGTGGAATGTGTGTGCCACACATAATTAGGCACTTCTGCCAATGCTAGCAAGAATGGAAGTACGCCACTAGAAGTGAAGGTTGTAGGTAACACCATCACCTTAAAGATACCATAATCATCTTTACTGCTTCTGTGTGTCTGCAGGTGACATAATGTTAATGTGTTCAAACAGTTTCACATATCCAACAGAGGTAGGAGCCACCTCCTAAGGACAAAGCTCAGCTTTGATTTTTCCTTTGAGTCACTTCCAAAGAATTGCATTTGACTGAAGGCAATTCTTAACCAAGATTTATTTAACAGGGAAGTCAAGGTGGTGAATGAGAAGGCATTTTATAATAACACAAATGTTAGCCGAAAAGGTTATAAGCCTTGAACAGACAATGGACATGTTAGTCTTCTCTCTAACTTCCTCGCTGTGGAAAAGAATTATTAAGTGGCCTTTCTGAATCACAGAAACAACTTCACTAGAACCGAGATTGTCTAGGAATGTGTTCTAGTGTGTAACCACTCACACATGGTGAAAAAGTTATTTCCTCTTACCAAGTTAAACAGTCTGCCCTCAGTTCATAGTAATGTAACATGCGATGTATTCTCCCTTTTTGTCATAAAGACAGAAATTGTATAATATACTTGGTTTGTGCAACTCTGCAGCATTTTTCCCTTGTCTTCACCCTCAGCTTTAATGTTCTAATTATCAGAAAACTTGGGTAGGTATGGAAAAGCACAAACCTTGCAATGCTAAGTGATGGCTTTGACTTTGATCAGATTAGGAGCTTCAAGAACACATGTAGGACCTTCACAAATCCAATTATACAGTTTAACATGCCAATAGGAAAAGTTTGTTCTCAACATAAGCCTCACAGTCAGTAATTCTGACATGAACCATGAATCTATTTTGTATTCTAATTCTGGTTAGTGCAACAGCAAGTAACATCTCATTTATAAAAAATGTCAGATTTTTTTTTAATTAATTTTTATCCAAATAAGCTCTTTGTTTCTCTAATAGAGTGAGGTAGAGGGTACTCAGATTGCTTATGATTTGGTTCAGAATGTAATTCCTTCTCCTGATTCTAAATTGCTTACTTCTGTATCTTCAGTGGAAGCTCCATTGTTTCTTGTCTTGTGAAAGCTAGATGAGTGACAGTTGGCTGACCTCCTGACACCGACTGTTCTGCCATTCTTGAGCTAGGATGTGTCTAGTGGCCAGAGCAGAGACCATTGCAAAAAGCCCGTAGCTGCTGCCAAGTAATTCCGTCCCAGAAAGGACATAACCCTGTCAGCATTGCTCTGATCCTGAGCTAAGGAGCCTTGCTCTGAGGGCTAATGAGATTAGGTATGGAAGCCTACTGACATGGGCTTCCAGATTCAACCTCATATTTTATTTGCAGTTCTGGGGCATCTTACGTGGATGTACGAGCTTTTGAACTTCACCATTACAGAGGCTTATCCAGCATACAAAGGAGAATTACACTATTTCACATGTGGAAGTAATTAAAAAACTATTCCTTGCAATTCCACTTCTGAGTCCTTGCTGCTGAAGTTCATTTGTCTCTTTTCCTTGGTGTTTGGCATAGCTGATATTTTTTTTGCTTGGCTCAGAAGATGACAGCTACACAGCTGTCTATTCCTGGGTGCCAGTCCAGAGAGGACATCCTATCCAAATGCACACGAAAGGTCTCAAAGCTGCTTGCAGCTGTGGCCAGCCCTATCCATACTGTGTACATGGAGTGTCCTGAGACAGCACAGCTATCCCACCAGGCTCTCCCAGCACTTGTCCTGCTCCTGACTTCTCTGATGCCACCAGGCAGCCTTTAGAAGGGAGCCGTCACACATCCTTGCCACTGATCCTCATGGTCCTCTAGGAAAGCAGGGAAGGCCTGCAGGCAATATAGCACAGCATCAGCCTTCCCACACTTTGTAGCCCTCATAGGGAAAGTAGACCGGCACCTGACCTAAACCTTCACGGAGAAGGAGGCTGGGGAAAGCACACATAGCACTTTGCGAGCCTCACCAAAAAAAGGGGGATGGATATGAGCTGTAGGATGGATACGGTTCTGCTCACGATGTTTGGCCAAAGCTTTTCCAAGGCACTTACTAGCAAGCACGCAGTGGATCCAGCCCTCTGTCCTGCCCTGTGCTGTGTAGCCTAGTTGGCACACAGAGACTTTGCTTGGTACAGGGCTTCTGGCTTGGTGAGGACTAGGGAGGCATCAATCAGCTGTCTTGGAAAGTGACTACTGCAAAGAGAGTATTACAAAGGCTGGGCATAGCTGTGTCTGCCTCCAACATACTGGGGGCTCTCCAGGTGGCAGTCTTCGTGAGATGTTGGATACTGCAACAGGACAGAGAAGACGCAACCATTGTTCCTCTAGTATAGTCGTCAGGAGATGATTACTCCAAACTCCCTATTGCAAAGCTTCCGTTTTGGGGTCGAGGTGAAATATGAAGGTGTTCATCCTTGCACCCTTCCTGCTCTCTCCCTTTCACTGTGGTGCTACACAATAGGAGCCACAGATGCTTACTCTGGTTGCAAAAAAGCTGTCTATCTGTGTTAATTTGCTGCTGGGAGAACCCAGAATCACCTCCGGCCTGCTGAAGTGTTTCCACCACTAGGCTGCTCTCTTTTTCTTCTTGCTCTTTCCGTGGAAATATTAGCCTATGGTGGAGGAAGGGAGGAAGGTTTACCAAGATAATGGAGGATAGCCTTAACCAATGTGACTCTTAGTGTAAATGTGAGAGGGTTCTTCCCTGGGAATCCGGACTCAGGGGCTACAAGTTGTAGCTCATTATCTGGGGCAATGTCATACCCATTAATTGACTCAGCACCCAGGTACTTTCCAGTACTTTCCTGTACTATCTACAGGTTAGAGGGTGTCAAAGCAAAGTGCGAGACACTGAGTTTAGGCCTGAAGAAACTGAAACAAATGGGTTTTCAGGTGCCTTCAGGAGTGACAGTTGTTTTCTGAGGTTTAAGCACCCACAGTACCAATTTAGGCAACCTGAACTCCGGTGTTTCTGCCTGGGCAGCTCTTGATATGTCCCTGCCAGAAAAATTCGCGTTGTGGTTTGCCCTTCATGCATGACCTCAGCCCCTTAAATTGCCTTGTTTGGACAAAGGATTTACAATGCCTGTTTTGGAGGTGCCTTACAGAAGCTGAATACCCAGAGGCCTCATTGTTCTCAGGGAGAGGCACATATGTAAGTACAAACACTAAACAAGCAAACAAAACCAAACCAGTTTGTAAAATACTAATTTATATAAAACACAAAAATATGGCAAATATTGCGCTCAAACGTGAGAAATACTTCAGGGTTAAAACTGGGGATATTTCTTAGTGCTAGTATCAGACAAGAAATAAATCAGCCTACGTTTGACCCAGGCTTATCAGCAGTAGTTACTGGATAATCAATTCAAACATTACCTTGTTAGTAAACAGAAATATTCTCGTCACCCTCTAATGCATTCTCAGCCAGATATTACTCAGATAACATTTACCATTTTGCAATATCGTATTGACATAAGAAACAGATTTTTTTTGCATAACTGCAAACTGGTGCTGCATTTTGCTTTTTCCAATAACTTAAGAAGAAAGATAATAAATTCTTTTTCAGCATAACTTGACTGATACAGAACTGACCCTGAAACATTTTCTTTGTTTCTTTTAGTTTCTTTTCTTTATTTTTTTACAAGCAGAGTATTTGTCCTAAAAAGGTCTTCAGGCAGATTTTGAGACTTTTGAGTAGTGTCTCTCAGAAGCTCTATTTTCCTGCAGAGGGTGGTTCTTTCAGCCTTCTTCACCCTGTGTATCACATGTAGGGACATGGCCCTCAGCTATGAAATCAACCTGATATATATTTAAAATTTTCAAGCTGCAGCAGTTTCTTGCAGTAATAATATTGTGTATTTGCCTTTATAAACTTCATACAATTATTACAATACCAAGAAAAGTTGCCTGTTTAAATAAATACTTTAAAAAAACAGAATAGGTGACTAAACCTATGCATAAATTTCAATACCTTCTCATCTGCATTGCTATATAAACATCTGATTTTCTGCAATCATGTAAAAAATATATTTCAATAATACTGGATAGTGCTATCTGGCTGGTTACAATTTCAAGTTATTTAACAAGTTAGCTTAACATAATGGCCAGTAAATGCCACAATTGCTCTAGCTTAACATTTCTGATTTTTGTCTGGCATAAACCAGAATATGCAGGACAGTATGGAAAGTTTATACAGCAGCCCTTTGAACCAGTAAAACATTCAATACAAGTGGAGTCAGCAGGATGGGGGAGACTCAAGTCTGTTCTTATTTTGTGTGCTGTTTACCAGGCTGCCTGTACTGACTGGAAAATTCATTGTACATTAACTTTAGATTCTGTTTTTCTGCCTGAAGAGTGAGTGTGGGCTGTGTGGCAGAGCGCGATGTTACTTTTTATATTCTCTGTCCTATAAACATTAAATACAGTGACTGTTCCTAATGATGGTGTTTCTGATGTTTCTTTCCTTCCTGTTTGTTTATTACAATTTTGGGGGATTTGTTTTGTTTTCTTAACATTGTGCTGTTGGAGCAGAAGCAGATAAAACAAGTTGCAGCAATAAGCATTCTTCAGAAAATCACTTTATCTTTGAAATTTTTTTTCTATGATTACTTTGTGTAGTTTTAGTGTCTTCCTTCATTTACAACTTTATCATTACAGTTTGTGTGCTAGGAGCTATACAATACTCAGCTCTGCATCTGTGAATAGAAATTACATAATTAAAAGCCCTGCAGCACCGTGCCCTGTCTACACATTCACGGCTGCTTTAGCTCCCTGATTTCTCATCTGAAGCCTGTGTGCATTTGCTGTTCAGAAACTCGGCGTGTCCAAACGTGGCAGGTTTGCTGCGACACAGCTTGTCTGTGTGGCACTTTGGGCAGTGTCCATTCGGTCCTAATGCAGCGCTTTTTTGATTTGCCTGTGCAGGCAAGAGATTGCCCAGGTTTTCTGGGCATCTGCAACTTATGTTCCAACCAGACAGTCTGATCTCCCATCCAGAAGACCAAAATACACTGTTGCTCCTAGACATAGCTTCCAAGCAAGAAAAGTCATGCATGCAAAGACATTGAAAATGTGGTAGACTTAGATGCACGTTTCTGTTTACTAACTTAGTGGGTAACAAGACTTCAAGTAGCAGCATTACTTTTCTCCCTTTTAAAATATTTTCTCTTTGACCTAAGGTCTGTTTACAGGGAAAGCTAGCTCAAGCAACTTTTTCCATAGATAGGACCTTTCCCATGCAAACACAGCACAGCTGTACTACCTGATTTTCTGCAATGAACACTCTGCAGTGGAACTGGTTGTTTTAAATGGAGCACGTGAGTAAGTGCTTTGCTGGACTGTGGCCAGGACGCTTGGAGCATTTGAGTACTCAGCCCTTGTTCTCTTTGGTCTGATAGTTTGTCAAACTCAAAATCTACCAGTTGTGCATCAGGTTTGTAGTACAATTGAATTGCTCCATAACAAGCAACCAATAATTTTCTGATCTATTCAAGAGAGTTTTTCAAGGGCTAATTAAGAACTTATTGTGGAAACATGCTTAATTTTCAAATGAACATTTAAAAAAAATAAGTTTCCTGTGCTTTAGACCACTGGTAGTCAACTTAAACATCTTGTGATTAGTTTGTTTTTAGAGGTGGGGGGGAAAAATCTTTCTTCCTGATAGCAAAACTTGCTGTCCTATTTTTAGATGAAGTATATATGATTGCATAATGGTCTGTGGTATTTTGGCATTGCAAAAATATTATCAACCAGAATACCTTGAAGCATTAGAGTCCTCCGCTTGCAGAGTGCTTGGAATGCAGCTACCTGTAAATCAGATTGCATGACTCTGTAGGTAAGAAGACCTGAAAACAAATACAATTTGTAATTAGTCATGCATACTTGCTTTGGAGGATCAAGAGAGCAAGTGGGGTTGATAGCCCTCAAAAGACATATTTTTGAAGTCATCTGCTTTTCTTTTCCCAGCATAACTCATGAAGATTTGACGAAGAAATGTGGAGAAAAGAAAACATCTCTTCCTCACTGTGGCTAGGCTAACTTTTTAGATGTCTGACAAAAGCTGGAGCAATTCTTCCAGGACCATTTTTCAAAACCTCTGACTTCTGTTTAGCTTTCATGTCAGGTTATGTTAATGGATGCTGGTAGAGGAATTTTCACCATTTGAAATAGAATTTCAAGTCAGACCAAAATGTCTGGCCAAAAGTAAGGTGTTCATATGGGTTAACATCATAAACAAAATAAATTCGGTGAACTAGTGAGACTGATGTGGACTTATATAGATGCATTGTTCTCATGATGTGAAAAGTGTCTTAGTACTTATCTCTGATTTACCAAATGGAAAGTTGGAGGTAGACACTATACTCTTGAGGCTGGCAAATGAGATTGGACTTCTGGCATCTCTTTCTCACACACTTGCCAAGCTGGACAACTTCCTACATAACTGTTGCCTTTTTGGAAAATACTTAAACTGTTTCTTGGAAAGTGGTTGAAAGTCAGGCAGAGTTTGTTCTGGTTTTTACAGTATTTATTATTGCATAAGAAGCTTGTGTCCTGCTTCTCATGGAGGTCTGTCTAAAGACTACTGATGTGATGGAGGCATGCTTCCTGACACAAAAGAAACCCTACTGGAGACAGTGAAAGGCAGTTCTGCGTTTGTATTTACATTTGGGAAATACCTAGTCTAGAATGGTCTTTAAAATCCCTCAAATATAGCCATACTGCAGGAATTTTGGGGCTCGAGATGGGGTCTCCAATAATGTAGCTTTGAGGCCATCCTGAGGAGGGGCCCTCAAGAGCGCAACCCAAAGGTGACAGAAGATGATAGTAGAGGCCCTGAGGATAAAGGCACAAGCGGGTAACAGGAGGCCAAGGGTGGAAGCACAAATCACAGATGGTCAATGACTGGTCACTAAAGGAGTGCAGCCTGGAGAGCTGGGGAAACTGGTTATAGGGCATGACAAAGAACAAGGAATATGTATCCCACATGTAAAAATCTCATATATGGTAAAAAGACAGGAGAAAAAAGGGAGGTGTCAAAGATGGTCGCAACCCCAAGAAGAATGGGAACAAAGGAGGAAAAGAAAGAGAGGAATTGCTTCACTCTTGTGGTCGTCTGCTGAGGACACCACACCAAAAGGCTTACTATTCAGCATGTTTTGCCTATGTAAAGTGTTTTATAGTGTCACTAGGTAAAATAAATTTGAACTGTACAGAGCACTGTGAGTGTGTGCATGTGTGTGTGTACATACGTGTCTCTGTGTGTGTGTGTGTGTGTTTATGTGTGCGCATTTTCCGCTCCAACCTGCCCACACAACAAAGTAATTGATACTGCAAGCACTGAGTCAAAATACACTCAGAAGCTACGACTCACTTGAATGAATATGAGAATTTCAAACCTCCTCTCCACGCTCTCCCCCAGATTATTTGATCTACTCTTAAAAATCCCAGGCCACCCAAAAATGAATGCATAAATGCGTTTATGCACACAAATAGTCCCAGCAAAGTTAAGGCAGCAGAGGACTGCTCACTGTCCCACTAGAACATTTGATGGAAGACAAATATCTCCCTTGACCTGCACTTTTATTTTTGCCTTACCTGACTTTTGGATTTGTTCCTTGCTTATTTCTTCCTGCCCCATGCATTTGTACATTACACAGAAGAGTGCAGTTTCAGACGTGTAAATTATAATTAATTGAATTGTTAGAAAAGTATCTGATTCAGAGAGTAATGGTCCTGCTGTAGAGAAAAAGCACCAATTAAAATAAGGAAGAAGAGTACTAGGGTATGTATTGGTATTTCTGTGTTAGTTTCTCTTTTAAAGTTAGGGTTTATCTAATGGTCTATTTTTGTTCAGCATAGAATTAGAAGATTTGTGGGTGGAGGAGAAGCAGTCCATACAATGATGTGTGGATGCTGTGGTATTCTTGGGTTTTGGCAAAATGTCTCAAAATTAATTGAAATTTTAGCTTAAGAAGTGCTGTGATTTGGATTGGAAACTGAGAGATAATAATTAGAAAGTACTAGCTTGCATTTTTGAGTATTCTGGCAAAAAATAACTTTTTGGTATGGTTTCATTTATGGCTTTTAAAAAGTACTCTCTGCCTGTACACTAACTGCTCTCCTACATGATCACAATGCAACAGAATTACAGTGCTGCAGTTCTGAGGTTGTCTCAATTACATTTACCCACAGTAGAAGTCTAAAGTAGCCTTCAGCTTTCTCTGGACTCAATCTGGAGAGGCAGTCAATAAACTGCCTAAAGTTCGTGGACCAAAGCACAGGTTGTTACATTAAATCCAAATTATGTCATTAGCAGACTATAAACCTGTATCTCTAATCTATTAGAACAGTATCACCACATATATGCTACTCAGCTGGAGGTGGTCTCTCCCATCTTCTTAAAATTGTCATTGCTAACAGTAATGCAGAGAAGATGTGAATGAGCATGAATATGAAGGAAATGTGTAGCACAGATACTCAGTTAAAAACAAAAAAAAAAAACTTCAGTGCAGATCAGCTTCTGGGAAAATGATTTTTTTGTGAAGTATGCAGGGCAGGCCCAGCAAATGACAAAATCTGATAAGTTGTCACACATGCTGTATGTTATGGTCTTGGTTCAGAAGTTCCCCAGAGGCAAGTTTTGAGAAACAGATCATTGCAGGACTGGATGAATTTCCTTCTATCCTACTCCTCCTGAGTTCTCAACAGACCCAAAATGATTTGCAGAAGAGGGTCAAATTTGGCAGTGGCTTTAGATTAAAACCAAAACCGAACAGAAAACAACAAAAAACATTGCTCGGAAATGTAGGTGTTGGGGCTTTTCCTTTACATTTATCTCAGAATTAATGGCTGCTTTACCAGCAGTTTCACTTTGTGTTTTTAAATGGCATTGATGTTTTAGTTAGAAATGATGCATTTGCTTATAAATTCACAAATGTTAACTGAAAAGGTTCTAAAAAGGGTCAACTTGCTGAAAATGGAGAGAGGAGACTCTGAGTGAAACACAAATGATTTCCTGGCTGAACACTAAAGAGAAAAAACCCTCTGAGGTGAGCTGAAGTCACCAGTTTTAAGATTTTTATTTCATTTGGAATGTCCAGTTTTGCTGCCAGTATCTTCATGCCAGAGTGATATTGAAAGTATCCTCTGTCAAAACCTGAGGGGCTGCTGATGGTCTCTTTGTAATGGTAACCTTTAGGATCCAGGATTTTCTTTTCATGAGATAAACATAAAACACAGCAGTACTCCTGTGAAGCTAGATCAGCAGTATTATCCCTTTCAGAATTTATGCTTAGTCCCCACTTTCATAGTGCTGACTCAGTGACGCTCGTATTTGTTAGCTACTTTTAGAAGTGTAAGTATTCCATCTGAACAATATCTTTAAGACATAATTTCATGTAATATCCCAGAGTAGAAGTTACTTCTCTTTCATGTCTTGTTTTTACTCACCAGCTGCCACAGATGTAGCCCTGAAACCTGTACGCTTTCATAAAGGTTTTCCAGAGAAACAATGACTTCTGCTCCCACAAATGTAACTAGGGAGCAAGAACCAATATGCGGCGAATAACATTCGTTATAATTGAACTTTGTCTTTGACATCTAGCTGCACAATTGCTTATTTAATCTGAAATACCTAGAAACACCGGACTAATTATATTCCTATGAAGAGTAGCATGCCAAGGTTCAAGAAAATCCTGCTAGAAATTCAAGACGTGTCTCATTCGTCCATACCTTGCTCATTTTCTCCTGTAACCAAACCAGCATTAAACAAAGGGGTGGGGAGGGGAGGCACATAATGTCTTGACTGTAGAAATGGAAATAAAACTTGTTTTGTCCTTTGCTGTAATTTAGGTACAATTCCTGGGGAAAAGTGGAGTTCAGGGATTCCAAACAGCTGTTGGCTACATCATTGTACAAAGTGATCAAAGCTGCAGGTGAAAGAAATCAGTCAGACATCCGTTCAGGTCTTGTCAGTTCAGATTTAACTCAAAGAATTGTACTAAAAAACAATATAATAATTACTATATGTTGCAAAGGAAATACTGGATGGAAAGTTTGGGCTACAACTTCATTTTATATTTCAGACTGTTGGGATAAAATACCTTAAAGCTATTGTAGCATTCATAAAGATGAGCCGTATAAGAATTTGGAGAATTCCCTTCATAATTATGAATTGCATTTTAGCAATTCATTCACATTGCAGTAGGATCCGGTAAGTTTAGTTTGATGCTAATGCAGAGGCACTAAATCAGATCTGAGGCTAATTAGTTGAGTGCACTGTCTCTTAGAGTGACTAGATGCAGATGCATTTGATAGCTGTGCAAAAAGCAGGCTGGTGGGAAGAAAATTTTTCTGCCACATCAGGTCTTCCCTTTTATCTCAAATAGCAAAAGAAACTGAACTCATAAAGTGAAGTTAAGAGACACTGTTTGATGGTGGTCCTCTTATCTGCATGAAAGTCAGCTCTGTAAACCTTCTAAGTTCTTGGCTTCACCTCTGAAGAAGAATGCTTACAAAGCTTTCTTTAATGAAGTTTAGTAATAGCTGGGTTGGCTCTAAAATGAGGAAAACCACACAAAGTACTCTAAGCACTTTAAAATTCACAAAATGAGGAAAAGCTAAGTAATTGACATAAACTGCTTTCATGTAATATAGAAAACACAAATAATTCTTCATGTCCAATTTTCCTTGTGGAAAGTCTGCGAAAAAAAGAACTTTTTGTTGTTGTTGTTAAAGAACATTTTTTATTTCATTTCAGGACTGAATGTACAATTTCACATCTATCCGTCATTTGGTACTGAGTAACCCCCTAAAGATACTGGAAGAGCAATCTTCAGGATTAATGGTTCCCAGAAACAGATTTACACTTATATATTCAGTGAAATGCATAATAAATAATTGTCTTTTAAATGTATATGAGTTACTATAATCCTCCTGACAGTATGATATTAAGTAGCTGATGTGCCAGAGTTAATGGGTAGAATGCAGATGTTACGAAAATGATTCTGAGATGTGATCTGAATGCTAACATGAAAGTAAAGTTTACTTTTGGACAGACAATTATCCTGGTGGCTACATGTGCCTTGACAAAGCATAAGGCAGCTTGAATGCTACCAGCGGAGCCCGGAGAAACTGTCCTTAGCCTGTTAAGGATCATGTTGCGTGAGTTAGGAGGAGGCATGCAGATACAGATGTGCTCCCGTGTCTCTTCTTCAAAGGCAAGGCAGCTATAGCCAGCGTGTCAAGTGGTTTATGTCCATATAGTAGCCTGTACTGCCTGGTGGAATTTGGAAAGGTGAAGGTTATTTGTAATAGTCAAGTAGCTAAGAGCTCCAGCTCCAACTGAAGCAATTGCATGTGTCTTGCTTTTTATTGTTTATAACTTGAGCAGGTACAAGATTTTGGCAGCTGGTAAGGCAACCAAAGTTGCCTTTGGGACCAGTGTTTGGGGCCACTCAGCAGCCTTGCAGCAGATAGCTCTACCCAGTGGTCCATCCGCTGTGGTCATAAGCACCTAACCCACACCTGTGTCCCTGTTGTGAGCTCTTGGGTGGTCTCATTGGGGAAAAAAACTGAAACATGGCTTTCGCTAGGCACCTCTGTAAGCCCCTGGGAGCCGGGGTGGCCAGCAGGGAGGAGCAGAGGAGACCTGGAGCAGATAACCCTCGGGGGGAGCTGCGGTTTGGTCTGTGCTCATCTCTCTTGCACGTGCGGGAAATGGCAGCTGGTCCTGGCTGAAGGGGGAAAGTGAGGAACTGCCTGTGCTTCTTGGCAGCGCATCTGTCGGATGAGTTGAGGGGGAAAACTGGCTTATTATCTGAGTAGGTGTCTTAAAAGAAACCAAACTCCTTCTTTTTAATTAATTGTTTTCTTAAGGCGGTGAGCTAAAGTGAAAAATTAAAGTCATCGTTGAAACAACATAAATACTCTAGGTTGTGGAAATAATAGCAACTGGATGTAGCAAGTTTGATCATGTCAGTTGTGTTTCATTCACGGTTTGTCTTCCCTCTCACATTTGCTACCCTTAGTGCATCTTAACTTCAATTAAATCATAGGGTCAGCGGTCCAGAAGCTACAGGCTGCAACTGCTTCTTCTGATGCTGTTATTAGGCTACATGCAGCCATGAAACTAGTAGTTTTAGCATAGCCCCATCAGAGTGTGCCGAGCAAACAGTCATTGTTCAGAGTTTTACATACTAGTCTGCTTATACCCATGGAAACCAGTGCACTTTAAGATACATTAAGTGTTTTAAATAGAAAGAGAAAGAAAAGATTTGAAGTATAAAGCACTGAAGCCTTCAGTTTATTAACATAGTATTGCATTCCTGTTATTGCTTTTCCATTTGGGTAAAGAGAGGTTGTTATAAGGAAAAAAACCACACACCTATCAAATCTTGTTCTTTCAGATATTATTAAAATAACTAAAATTTCCCATTTGACATGAAAACTCAGTTGTGTTAAGCGCCTGTTCTAAGGAATCTTGCATTTGTGCTTGGGCAGCGACAGTAAAGTACACATACATAAGAGGGGACAAGACCCACAGCTTCTCCACCCATTGCCAACAGGTTAGTGAGGCTGGTGCTAGAGAAACCCAGCTCAGCACAGCATCTCACTAGTCCCACTAAGTCCAGCTACTGCTTGTAGCTGCTGCTGTGGTCACCAGCCAGTCTGCAAAAGGCCTTTTATTAGCTGATAAAGAGTGAGAGGCAAGTGGAAGCCGGGCACAGAGGGGGCACCTTTGGCAGGACAGGATGCTGCTGCCAGGGTCCAGATGAGCATCTCGACCACCTCCAGAGAAGTCTTGAACGTCTTCCCCTTGGCCATATTCGTGTTGTGGCCAGCATGTGCCCTCCCTGCCAAGCACCTGGGACAGGCATTTGCCACCTTGCATCAGGCGTGGAGCCGCTCTGCCAAGGCAGGCATTTGCTGCTGTCCTCCTGAGCCTGAAGTCTGATGTTTCTTCTGCCTAGAGCGACCATGGAAGATGTGGCTTGCTGACTGGGGCTAGTTGGTTCCTAATAGCCTGACCCCATCAGAGCTGGGCTGCCCAAGCGAAGGATGCAGAGGTGCACATGGAATAAAGGTGTGCAGACCATACTGCCCTTTCTGGATGGTGTTCTTAGCTGAGCTGAGCAACATCCTTCTTTTCTGGCCACTGAGACCAGGAAGGTGCAGGGGTGTTGGGGTAAACATGAAGATCCTGGGAGACAGGGCAGCTGGAACCAGGACATATTAAAATCAAAAGTTTTAGATCGTTAATTCTTCAGCCGTTATATGTTTCTCACTAAGTATTTTTTTAAATTACTGCACAGTGGAATGGAGGCCTGAGCAACCTCAGGGTCTCAAATCTTGCACCTATCTTTCATCTGTTGTTCCTCTTTGGGTATTTTTTGTTTGCTATAAATGAAATGCAAATGGTTGTTGGTAATTACTAGTCTGGAAAGGTCTCCCAAGAGGTTCAGCCTTCTGCAGCAGTATGAACTCCCTGCATGGCTGTCATACTGATGGGAAAAATTTGTGCAATTTTTCTTGAGTGTATCTGAGATTTTCCATGGTGTCCTGTTGCAGTGGCCGAGCTGTTAGAAAACACTTCCTAACATTAAACCTAAAGGCCCCACCAGGATTTAGGCTTTTGATTTCCCGCCCTAACTGTCATGGACAAGTAAACAAGATTTTTCCCCAGCCTCTTTGCAGCTGCCTTTTGTATACTTCAGGAGTGTTGTCATGTTCCCCTCACGTTAAATTAAACAGTCCTATTTCTTGCAGTCTTTCCTCGCTGAGTGCATTTTCTAGACCTCTGTCTATGCTCACTGCTCTCTGCTGGACTCCCTCCAGCTTCTCCCCATCTTGCAGGAAGTGCCTTGCCCAAAACTGGATACAGCGGTTCGGCTGAGGTTTTGCAAATGCTGACTGGAGTGGAACAAGTCCTGTAGGTTATACCTCTGTTTATGTATTTCAGTACAGTATTTGGTTTTCTAGCAATAACAGCAGTTTAACTCCTGCTGGCTTCAGAGCTGCTTTGACACCCAGATCCTCTTCCACAGAAGTACTACCCCAAAATTTAATTATCTGTCCAAGCACTGGATGACATTGCCTGCGGGTAGTACCTCCTTCTTATTGAACAACACCTGCCAAAAAAGAAAAAAGAACAATTTGTCGAGATAATTGTACGTGTTCATGGTGTTCACCAGCGCCACTGCTTGTACCTTATCTCAGTGCCTAAAGTTCAATAGAGTTGCTTCCTAGTTCAATATCCTAGTTGCTGAAAATGTTGATTTGCACAAAGACAAGGACTTAATCTATGCTTGTGTTTTTATAGTAAATGGCTGAGCACTTTTCTGGTATGGTTCTCCAATTTTGCTCCCACCCAACAGTTTTTCATCCTGATCCGCTTTGCCTAGTTTACTTATAAAAAGATCACGTCAGCCAGTGTCAAAAACATAATGAAAGGAAAGATTTATGGCTTCTATTGTTTATTCACAAGCCTTTTACCTTATTGTAGAGAAAATAAGATTGGTTGGATGCGATTTTGTTCTCAGTGATTCCTTGCTGATTGTTAAAATAGGTTTGTATAATATCAGTAGATGCTTTAATTCCAAACTGTCCGTATTTTTTCTTAAAGCTTTTGCTGATTAGTTAATGTAGTTGGCTAAAGCAAACTTGTCTTAGCTTGCACAGTTTAAAGTACAGACCTCTGCACAGTACCCTGCAGTGCAGGGCAGGATTTGGAAACTTGTGTTGCAAGGCGTTACTGACTCTAGAGGAAGATCAGCCTGTACAAATGATTTTGAGGAATAGATTACTAGACATAGGATAAAGTAACGGCCGAATCCCATACCTCAGGGCCTGCAACAAGAAGAAACTCTTACGCTCTTAGCAAGCAACTCGCCCAGGGAGAATAACAAAGGCATAGAAATACTTTAGGCAGTGTAATTACTCTGAGTTTGATGACCAATAGTGAATATTGTTATTAAAAGCTATATTAGGATTTTTGCAATGATGTCTTGGAAAGCCGTGAACAACTTAAACTCTTTAGATGGTCAGGGAACAGTTTACATTAAGAGTAGACTCAAAAAGCAAAAAAACCCAATATGGATACAACAAACATGTAGTTGTTCCTGATAAATAAGTCAGGGCTGAACATATAGGGAGGAGGGAGAACTAATGATGAGCCTAGAAAACATTACCACTAGAACAGAGGAATATAATTCAGGGAAATTATGTGGGATGAGACAAGTGCTGTTAGCTATGGTAGATAATTGTAGAGATCGGAAGTGACAGTACTCAGTCTTTTGAATCATTGTAGTAATAGTGTACAGAAAGAAGTAACAGCAACTGTTGCACGCATCTTTCATACTTCCATGAATCAGATCACCGTGAGTTTAGTCTTTCACAGTCAGTAAGGTGTCCCCGCAGCACTGCCCTGAAGGGTGAAGGTAGTGTTTTATAGAGGAGGTGTAACAAAAATGGGCCATGAAGCAGGGGGAGGCAGGGGGAGCTGGGGTTACACACGTGGAGTGCTCAAAAGTACGCTCGAACATGGAACCCGTAGGTGGTTTCTTTTTTATTCTTCTTTTTTGTTATTTTTGTGGTTTAGAACTGACACAGAGTGACTTGCCTTAGTTTGCACAAAACATCAGTCAACCTGACTGGTTTCCCATGTTTTTTTAGTGTCAGGCTCTGGCCTTTGGGCTATTTTTAATGCACACTTTCAACTTGTCCTCAGAGAACTCTGCAGCCTCTCACCCAATGATCAGTATTATCTCCACTTACATCTGTAAAAAGGGGGGGCACAAAAAAGTTTAAGCCACATTCTCAGAAGCAACTTTTTCCCCTGGTGTATCAGGAACTATGGCTTGAAGGACTGAAGCATACCCACCTCTGAAGCATCTGAAACTGTTGCTAGAGGGGCGGCAGCCGCTGTGCATCCTCCCGGCTCTGCTGCAGCGAGGGGCACGGGTGTGCGGGTGCTGGGGAATAGGCTCTTCTGATGCGGCCATTGATATTCTCCCACAGGGATTTTAACTCTGGTTTTACAACTGTTTTTTGCTTTTATTAGAGCCCGTAATTTTTGTGAATGCTCAGAGCACGCTGTGTGGGTCGGATATCAAGCTGGGACGCATAGCTCATTTGCTATCAGGTTGTCTCTCTACTTATTCCTATGAGTGCTGGGGAATGGGGCAATAAATCAAGAAAATAGCATGGCAATGGACATGCACGACTGTTCAGAATGGCAACGTGAGTTGCATACTCCTGCAGAATGCCATGGTCCAAGACAGCGACACGCGTACTTTTGTTTCATAGGGAAAAAAAGAAAAAAAAGATATTTTTAGCAACTAGTAGAAGATAAGGGAGTTCTGAGTGCATTGGATAAAGTAATTTCTCTGACCTACTGCTTCCTTTTTGTTTGCTTTCCTTACAGTACTGTCCACATATCATTCTGGAAATAGGAATGAAATCAGAAAATCAGTTTGTGGCACATGCTTGGCGTGGAAATGGTGTACTGTGGGGGTAGTACAAGTTGAAGCCTGCCAGATGGAAAGTGAATAATGCAGTCCCAACTAGCCAGAAATACACACCTCCAAAATACTGTCAGCGAGAAGCTGATTGCAACCCAGAGCCATTTCAGAAGTCACCCCTCTCCCAGGCGCAAATAAAAGGCACCAGTTGTGGCCTTGAGTTACCTTGACACACTGGCACACTGACAGTACAGCATGCTAATTTGTGCCCTCTGCGACCCCAAATTATCAAAAAGGATCTGTTCCATCCCGCAGGAATTGCTTGTGGTGCATAGGAAACTGGGAGGTGTCTGCTGCCGTCCACTTTTCTGCCCAGTCCCAGGGGGACGGCAGTCGTTCCTGTCCTGTTCCTTTGCCACCTCCCTGTATTGTAAAAGCAAACTCCTGGCTCAGAAATAGGCAACATGAAGCCCTTAATCCGCTTTCCCCTTCACACTGAACTTGCATAATCCACAAGAGAGCCAGGCCAAATCTGGTTATTTATAATCCAGCAAAACTCTGGCCCGCAGTCTGCATTGCTCCAGAGGGGGTTTCCCGAAGTGCAGGACAGTGTGATGTTCACCATCCTGCTTCTGGTAGTTTGCTTTACGAATATTAGTGCTAAAAACTGTCTACGTAAAATGTAGCGGCATCTTCTATTTTAAATGCCTGTTTTGCCTCAGATATACGTACCACCCTGTCTATAGATAGTTTGTTCATTGTGGTGTCAAAAATGTCTGAATGCTCTTATTATATGAGTTAGAGTATTGAAATTATATGTTCTGAAATGAACATCTCTGCCTATCCCCAATAGTTTTTTATTGCTGGGAGGCCTCTGGGGAAACATTTTTCTTGGTTTTGCATGATATTTCTAATATAACGCATTTCTTAGTGTTTTCTGGGATTTAGGACTTTAAGGTCAACCACAGAATAGTCTGTTATTCTCCAAAGGGGAAAAAAAAGGACACAGGTAAATATTCTCTCAGTCATAAAAAAATCCAGTTACTCAATGGCATTTTATCATCTCAAGAGAGAGTTTATTCTTATGGGGATGGTGTGGTCACAGGGTGTGTGGGAACAGGTCTGGTGCTTCGTGTGTAATTCCGAGAGATACAAGGAAGCTCAGCTTTCTGAAATGGGTTCCCATGTACCGGTCTGAAATAGAAAAAAAAGCTTGTGTGATTCTCAGAAGTAGGAACAAACCTTACCCACCACTGGACATAATATTACTGCACTATTCACAAACAAGATGTTGTCTGCTTTCATCATCATACGTAACTTCAATTGCTGTTCACATTTCTGAGATTAATGTTTACAAATGCAATAGGCGGGAGTTTAAAATAAAAAGGTACTGACTTTGCAGCAGGGCCCAGGCAGGAATCACTACATGGGAAGAGAGTTGTGTCCCCCTTGTGCTTTCCTTGTGGCCCAGCAGAACAAAGACATGTTCTTGATGCCAGTCCCAGGTTGTCTTCACTTCTCAAGCATGTTAGAGCAGTGCAAAGCCCATTAAAGTGGTTCAGGAAAAATGAATTTTCAGGGAACCTGTGTTATGACTCCTTTCCCTGGACCATAATCCCTAAGTCAGTCCAAAATTATTCCCTGCCCAAAAAGTACCCGATAGCTGATTAAGTGTGGTTTAGATTTGCAGGTCCCAGAGTGTCCCAGAAGAAGCTGTGGTTCATGCCATTCCTCCACACCAGAGCGGTGCAGTCTCTGGAGAGGGAACATCACAGCAGAATCACCTTGATAATAAAGGAAACCCATTAACCATTAGAGTGGTGGCCTCACTTAAAATGCATGAAGAGCTTTAATGTCTGGTCGATAGCAGCCAAGCACCCCAAAAAGCAGAGAAAACTTGAGGTTCACCTTCCAGCATCCCAAGGGAGGGAGAAGGGCGAAGCCCAGCCGAGGGAAGCTCAAAGCCTGTGTGTCTGTAAAACCCCATCAGTGACACCATCTGGACTGTGAGAGCTGAGCTACGTGGTTTCAATCACTCTGCTGAAGTGTCTGCTTCACAAGTGCATCAAAAGATTTGTGTCAAGCCCGTGAGCCTGGTTTTGATCTTGTTTGTCCAGCCTAGTAACTACAGTGGAATAGCTCAGGAGTTACAGTTGTGTGAGATCAGATGGTTGGCTTACTGTTTCAACATCCCTGGTGTTTTGGCATGTATTTTAGGCACACAGTGTTCTTGGATTCTCCTTCTACCTAGTTTCTCGGAAATTAGGGTAGATACCATTAATCATAGAAAAGGATTTGATTAAGATCCCTCTTTTTTATCACAGGGAGTCGTTCCCTGCCTTCCAGATCTTTGCCCGTCTTCCTATCAGGAACTGGCCTAACCCCACTCCTCTCGTTTCCCTTCAGAAAGGTTCTCCCCAGCCTCAGGACATTGTGTGCTATTTTGTCATGGATTATCAAATATACCTGGGGGGAGGTGGGTGGGTTATTTGACTCACACAGCTGCTAGGCATGGGCTCCTGACGCTAAGACTTGCTTCTTTGTGACCCCCTGGGCAGAGGGAACTGAGGAAAAGGAGAGGTGTAGCATTGGGTTTGGGGTGCCCAGCTTCTCCTTTCTGACTATAGATGTCAGATCCTTCAGTAAAAGGACAAAGAGCAAATGAAACCTGTGTAAGAGTGCCCTCTTTTTTTCTCTGCTCTCATGTGTGATCTGGCAATACTCTGAGCTTTATCACTTATAACAAATTGCAAGTCTGCTAACTCAGGGCTCCCCACTGAAAAGAACTTTCTCAAATTTCTCAAATTGATATATTTCAGAGTGAAAAGCATGAAATACATCTTTTCTCACTTTGTTTATCAAAGTGCACTTTTAAATAGTAGCAATTTTGCACTTTACATAACTGTTTCCTGCCATGGTTAGCTTTCCAGAATCTGACAGAAATGTTTCCTGCCGCTATGGTTAGCTTACTGCTGTTTATTTACAAATGCAATGTTCAGGCATCCTTTTTATACCCTCCCCCCTTTCTTTTTTCTGGAGGGTGTTTTTGCCCCAGAAAGCCCTGTCCTCACGCAACCTTCCTGCGACCAGCGCTGCCAGCTCAAGTGGGCTACTGAGGAAACACCAAGGATTTGTTGGGCTTGAAAAGAAAGCGAGTGGACTGAGAATTTTTTAGAGGCTACAGGTGGTTTTGAAGTCTGTGCCGGAAACATTACGGCTCCTGAGCCTCCCAGGGGACTTCACCAGACAGGGCTCTACCGTTGCACTACTGACTCATGGGCAGAAACACACCTCCGAGCAAATGGTGGTGAGGAAAAAGTGACCAAGCCAAAGTGACTCACAGGGAAATGAAACCTCCAGAGACAAGGCTGCTTTGACAGCCTGCGAACGCACTGAACTCTGGCTGTCAGTACAGCCAGCGGCGTGACTGAGTCCGTAACTGATGGGAAAGTAAATCTAGATATAGCTATAAACCTGCGGCAGTCGCGTCCTAAACTTAGCAGTCTCTAGGACTTGCTCTCCAGTAGTTTTGTTGCAGAAAGTTGGATGGTCAGTCAGTCGGTAAGTCTTGCGTGGATGGGTACAGAGAATTTTAATAGGAGCATAAAACGCACTGAAATTTACAGATAAGAAATGCAGCTTTTGGGAAGACGAGGCGTTGAAAGGAGAAATCATGGGACAAAGAGCTTTCTGCATTCTTCTATTTGTTAATGGGAATCTGATGAGATGAACTAAAGACTCAAGGCTGCAAAACCCACCTGATAATACATGAAAAAATGTATGAGAAGCCCTCTCTGCACATTCATCTTGAGGAAGTGTCTTGGAAGAAAGAAGTCCCTACTGCCGTGACTTCTTGAAACTTTCAGGATCTGTTCTAAGTTACATAAAGTAAATTTCCCAATAATACAATCATCTGTCTGAACAGATTCATGCGTTTAACTTCAGACACGTGCAATATGAATCTGAAACAGTGCTGTGCAAACAGGATACTCTTTCTTTGTATAAAACATCATCTGTTGGGTCACATCTCTTCCTCTGGAATCAGCAGCTGGAAAATATTAGATGAGTCACAAGGAGTTGAGAGCTTTGAAAAGCAGCACGCACCAAGTGACATATAGGCTGAAGTCTTTAAACCCACAACTTAAAACACCAAATTGGAGCCTTCAGAGCAGGAATAGAGTTAGGCTGCTCTGAAAAGTAATTTATGTTACAAATTGACAAGTAGGATCAGGCTAACACGCTCAGGCAATATCAGAAAGGTTAAGGTAGAAATGAATGCACAAAGAGCATGAGCATCCTTCTGACTTTTTTTTTTTTAAGCAGCGCTGATTTTGCAGTTACACTGCTTCCTGAGATAATTTACACCAGCTTACACAGCACTTTGAGCTCTGGCCGTACCCTGACAGGCAGATGGTAGCTCAGAGCACTGGATGCACTTGAAAAACAGTTCAGATGAATAGATGTAGGCAGTTGGGATCGTCAGGGTTACCTGAGGATTTTAGGTTATGTTTACATAGCAATTAAGCTATAAATGCAGGGTGTATTTTCTCCTTTATTCCGCAGCATAGGTAGGCAGTATGTGAGCATCCAAATATTGGGCTTTTTTTTCAGGAGGATGCAAACTGCGACGTGCCCGCTCTGTTTTACCCCGTTCCCCCACGCACCCTGGGACTAGTAACCCAGTGGTGGCCATTGTGTGCATGTTGCCAGGCCTGTCCATGGGCAGAGGCAGTGACAGGGTCATGAGGCTCAAGCTGGGCTAAGCGGGCACAGCTGAGGCATCCGGGCATGCCCCTGCTCCCCACACAGCTGGCCGACAGTCGCATCTCCTGCTGCATCCATTCCTGGTGGGGCTGCCCCCCACTCACAAAATGAGGCAAGAAAAACCCATCAACAACTGTCCTCGAAAGTCAAGTTTGCTTCCTGCGTGTTTTCAACAAGGTATTTCAGAGCTCTGCATCTTAAAAGGAAAATGTCTATTGCAAATTGGAGTGTAATACTCATGTTTTGTCTCTGCAAAGTTTGCATCTCTTGAGCTCTAGCGCAAGCAGTCACAACTTCTTCCAGGTTTCCTGTTTCCCTTTAATTGCTTGCTATATTCTCTCAGTGTTTCTTTTTTTGCTCCTGGTCTTTCCTGTCTCCCAACTAGTGTGTGAGTTACCCATGTTTTCATGACTGTAGCAGCACAGCCCGTGTAAGTTCCTGTATTTCTGTCTTTTACTTCACCCGAACTCAAGTGAATCTTAGAAAAGAGGGATGTGAGGGACCACAAGAAGGGGGCTCGTGCCTTACCACGTAGCTCGTAGCCCCCTGAGAATCAGCCTGCAGCATGAGTAAAAGATGAATGGGGAATGCCAGTCTCGTGTGGATAGTTTTGGAAACGTATGGGGCCGGGGATGTATGTGTTTGCCAGGGAAGTTTTTAAGAAGCCATAAGAAGGCATAAAATCCTGATTCTAATCTATCGTTACTTCATGATAGGATCATCTGGCTTTGAGTTACGGGTAATACAAATAATAACAGATATTTGCCAACCTGTTCTGAAAGATCTCAGAAGATGAACACCCCACAGCCTCTCCCTTGGCACCCTACCCGGGCACATTCCTACCCTTCCACCTCTGAAAGTCTTTTCCAAATGTCTAGGTATTACCTCAACCTCTTTTACAACACTGAAGACTGCTCTGTCTCATTCTGCCCCCCACAAAGAGCGGCTTGTTAGCTTCACTTTGGCCTAAACCAACCCATTTCTTTCAGCCAGCCCCCATCAGACACGTCCTCTGCCATTGCTCGCTGCGTTCCCCTGGACTGTGGCCACTGGGCACCCACCATCTCTGAGCGGGGGTGCCCAAGTCCGATGTCTTATTCCAGCTGTAGCCTTGCCAGTGCTGAGCAGTGCTAAACTGTTACCTCACTTGGCTTGCTGGTTATACTCCAGGTTATTCCAGTATCATGTTTGCTTTTTTTTTTTTTCTTCTTTGTTAACAGGAACACGATGCTGTTGAGACAGATCTGGGCTCATTTCCATGCTATTTAAATTTGCTTTTTGAGTTTGAACTTCGTATCTGCAATATTGATTATTTTTTTTTCTTTTGTAATATGGTAGTACAGCTTTAATAGTGGAAATTCAGTTGGAGTCTATTTAATTCGAGTCTGGCATTAAAATAATATTGATTTAAAACTCTCACTATTCTTTTGCATAGGTATAATATGCATGCAGAGAGAATTTAACTAACTTCCACTGAAGAAACTTATGAATATGATAAATCTTTTTAACCCACCTCCTCCTGATGTTGTTGGCAGTGTAAATTTCAAGGTGTAATCTTGAAATTTGGCAATTAACAATGCAGGGGTTTTAGTACTGGAATTTAACTGATAACACATGCTCTTATGCCCTACTTTTAATTTAAAATGTGATGCTAGGAGGTAGTAATATCTAGTTCCTAATTAATGATTTTATCTGCATGGCTTAAAATGCTTTGTCAAAAACAGGTATTCATTATTATTGCTCTTATTTTGCGGAATTAGTCTTTGGGTTTTTTTCTTGTTTGATTTGCTGAAGGACAAAGATTGGTTCGCCAGGTCCTCCACAATACATTATTAAAATGTTTGCAGTTAGAACCAATGTTTCCTGGATCAATCTACTTGACCATAATGCTTTAAAAACACTCTCACTAGCCTGTCTATTACACAAATAATTATTTAATGAGGGGGTTGAAAAGGCAGCTTATCATGCTGTACTGCATCAGCTGCTGACAGACACATACACTGCTTTTTTTCCCCAATTTTTTTTCAACTTTCCAGCTGCAGGAAGCCACCCTGCCAACCTGAGGAGCCCCGACCTGCTCCTTTCCCCAGCCTCGCCCCACCGCCACCTCTCCAGATCAGCTTTTACGCTGCTGATTCTCGCATCCAGCTTAAGGTCTCTTTGTGCCACAGGCAAAACTAAATGTTGCTGTCCCAGGGATGAGAACAGCAGAATTTCTTTCACCTTTGCTGTGAGGTAGCGAAGTTTGGTTGTGCCGGGAGAGATTCCCAGCCTCCTCCCCCGTCTCCCCAGCCCCCAGCCCTGATGTAGGGGTCCAAAGCACGCTGCTCACCCTGGCCCCTCCTGTGCATGAGGGAGTATCGTATGTACACCGCACAGCAGCGAACGTGTGATGCATGCAGCTAATGCCTCAGTCAAACCGTGTACTTTTCTCAAAACATGTCTAATAATGATGATTCATGGAGCATTTAGGAAAGACACGTATGAAATGCTTGAGGCATTCCTTAAAATGACCATACCATTGGTTTTTTTGAGTATGGTCACTCTGTGGCTTTTTTCTTTTTTTTTTTTTAAATCTTATGAAGCTGATGCCACATACGTGCCACAGCCGCTATTGCTGATGCAAACGTGTATGTCACCTTTGCCTATTTAGGAAGACTCTATTAATGATAATGTATATGAAACCATCTTTGGCAAATTTCGGTCTCTAGAATGTTAGCATATTAAAAGTAGTTTTTATACAGTAAGGAATCCTTTGTATTTACTATTAAAAAAAATACCTGTTATTTGTGGCATTCAAGAATGACTTTTTAGTTGTTGTAGTTTGATCAAAGACCCTAATCCACAGACCCTTACGTTTTTACTAAAATGTGGCATGTTGCTGTGAAGATTAAAAGCCAGTGCTGAAGGTCAAGCGGTCATTATTTCAGTGGCTGCAAGTTGCAAAGGAGTGTGCAACACTTTTAAATATTTCAGCTTTAAAACTTTTCTTGTGTAGCAAATTTGAATATTACTAACATTCTGAAGGCCTTTTAATTGCCTTTCATATCTCTTTTAGAAATGGTTGACTTACTTCCCAAAGCCAGTGGACCACAGGTTAAAAAAATAAGATCAATTAATCATTGCTCTAATTCTGTCGACTGCTCGTCATCATTTACATATGTATACAGATGTCTATATGTATAATGTCTATATGTATATACATATCCTACAGAGAGATAAGATAAAAATGCTTTCTAACCAGGGAGTTAGCTCTAGCCCAAACATACTGCTGTCTGTCGTGTTTCCTACGGTGAGATCGGTGGCCGTTTGGATCAGGTGCTGTGTGTGCATGGTCAGTTTTCTCTGATACATCAACCCAAACTCAACCCCCGTGTAAATTCACTCGGTGGGATAGACAGTCAGGGCATTCGGAATTGCACTCATTTGGTCTCATGACTGGAAAAATTCAGGGGCAGACCTACATCTGGTATTAATCGGTAGATCACTGCTTGTGTTTTTTTAAAAAAATGCTGCTCTATCTGTTTTCTGTGCTAAAATGAAAACAACATATGTTCTAAAACTTACAAAGGCAGATATTACTTTTTCCCCACAATAAAAGAGTTTTTAAAGAGAGGACTGTATTAACATTCTTTTAAACTATATTACACACGCTAGGAAAACAGCCTTTTAATTCAGTTTATCAGAAGTGGAAAATGAAATACATAGTATTTGCCATGCACAGCCCCAGCCTCCTCCTGGGATTACTGAAAATGGCACCAAGTGTCATGTCTGACCCAGACACCTAGCAGTCTTGAAAGTGAAGTACATGACTGCCATTGTCCGGCAGCTATCGTTTCCCAGATCCAGGTCTGGCGTTTATGTTATATTAATAGCTATTGTTTAGCAGACAACAAAAGGAATCACCTTTTACTTCACCAGATATTCCCAAAAAAACCCTTCAGAAGTCACATAAAGAACAGGTGCAAACAAACAAAAAAGGAGCCCTCGCCTTATGGCAATAAGGAAACAGAGACATCATGGCTACCCTTAGAGCTTGCATATTTATTGAACAAATCCTACTAAAATAGCTAAAATACATTGGGTACTTGTAGTGCATTATTAAAGATCACATTGTTACAAAAGCCTGCATTTTCAGCAGTACACAACTGCAACTATACATAAATGCCACAACTGCTGAATATTACTTCTTGCTATATATACAGCACAGTAGACGTATCTAATCTATTCGAAAATAAAATGTACAAGAAAAGGGATACAGAAGGTAGGGAAAGGAAAGAAATCTAGGAAGTGCAGTGCATGCATTGGTATTTAACAGTCAGAAGCTAAAACAGTTCAGAACAAGGCCTGCCCTGTAAAAGGAAGAGCTAAAAGACAGTTATATAAAAAATTAAGGTGGGCTTTCAGACTGTGTCTAACACAACAACACTCCATGAGTAGATGATACTGTTAGTTTTGTGTTTTGTGTTGTCTTGTATTGATAGGAGTCTGGGAGCAAGAACAAAAATGTAAAGTCCACATGTTGACCGTACCGTGGAAATGTACTCTTCCCCTTTAGGACTTCTCCTCCCAGAAATTTCCTGTGTTTTCCTTATTATATCCCCTATTATATGGATTTGAAGAGGACATTAAAACTTGTCACATCTTCAAAAAAGGCTTTTTTTAAAAAAAAAAAGACAAAACTCAAAAGAAATTTTGAGAGGTTGGCGGAAAATTATTGCTCGTCTTCCTCCGTTAGGTGGATAGGAGTCAGAAAGGAGATTTTACGTAAATTACAGTTTTGTGATTGCTCCCACTATAACTGCATGTTTGTGAGTGGACCCTGATAGCGAATCAGTTCCTCACATGTACACTATAAGTAGTTACTCACCTACAGCACTGAATAAGAAAGCCACACTGAAGACACAAGTAAACAAGTCAGTCCAGTCTAAAGAACAACATTCAGAAAAACAAAGTACCAACACCTTCTCAGAACATGGAAATAAAAAATAACTCCATCAGAGCTACCTTGCCAAGGAGCATATTTAAAGTCCAAAATAGCACCATTCATCAGTGTCTCAAATCCCGTGGCAGCATCACGATCACTTACCACAAGGAAACCATGAGTTTCATACTACTTCTATACATCAAAAGAGTACATGGATAAAATATAGAGATATACAGACAATTGATGAAAATAAACTACTAGTCTTGTTACATCTAAATGAAAAAAAAGGGGGACTCTCAGCCTCTGCAAGAAGCAGTTCAGGATGGTGGAAATGGAGAGAGTGGATTACCGGTTGCATGTGAGCAGTGGAGTTTGAGTAGTGGAAGACATTGCTGTGGTAGAACCAGGCCTGAGGGCCCACCTGTAATGTTTGTAAACATGGATTCACAGTGTGAAATTCTGAGAGCTTTCGCTTGAGTCAGAATGTTAAAAACTATTTTTTTATGGTACACGTTTGTCCCCTGTTATTCTCTAAAGCAAGGCTCAGAGTCCCATAGTTTCTTCTTACACTTGATGATTTACACAGAAACAATTCCCAATATATGACACCATGACCTCATCAAACCCATACACCATATGTAATACAAATGGAGAAATTATGATTAAAAAGAGTAGAGGTAATTGATTTTGGTGAAATGGTGTCCATAGCCATTTACTGGAACCAGGCATGCCCCTTCCACCTCACTTTTCTTCTTGCGATTTACTTCCTTCGAGATGGGGAGACTTCCCTGCGGAGAGGAAAAAACAGTATTAGCAGTGCTTCGTCTGTTCGGCGGGGTCCTCCCTTTTCCTTTCCTAAGGTTTCCATAGTTCCCTAGCTTTAGTTCAGAAGTAAACATCTACTAAGCATGGCTGAATCAACTATAAACAGTAATGCCACAGAGAGCAAAGGATTGTTTAAAAACCAGGCAAGACTTGCAGCATCTGAGAAAACTCTTCAGCTGGGGATGAATGAGTGTGCCTCAGCAGCTGAAATCATTGAGCCAACAACTGTCCCCCAGTGTGGAACTGGGGAATTTGGACATTTGTTGCAGCTGGGGAGACCCCAACCATCGCAGCAAAGTTACAAAAGAAGAAGCTATGGAGTGGCAACCTTTCTGCAGCTCACCACTGGTTGTACATCCTTATACTATTCCTCAAAATTATTTTTCTCACTCCTGCCAAACCAAGACATTTCTGTGCCCTTCACAACAGATGGGACAGTTCAGGTCTAAAACTGCCCCTGCAGGTGCTGTGTGTGCAGTAGTTCTGGCATATAAACATGGTTGAAAATGAGGAACTACCTGTTTTGCGCACACGAAGCACAGAAGGCAGACACAGTGTCTCAGTGTCATGAATGCAAAATTCATGGCCACAAATTGACAGATGCACCAAGCTCCCTTGAAAATACAACTCAGTACCAACTTGGGTAATCAAAAAACTAATGTTAACGGTATTACCTACTGATAAATTAATTTGTTTCCTTGCCTTTTTTAACCCCAAAGTTCTATTTTATGGCTCCAGTTGGCCTTCAACATAAAAATGCATCTTAGTCATGAAAGATCATCTTATTATTAAGAGAACCTTTTACAGATTAAACCTCTCATCTTTTAAACTCCTTACAGCTTAAGCAGCTAGCATACACTAACAAGTGACTTTCCTATAGTACTTCATTGCAAAAAGCACTCTAAAGACACTGTAGTGCGTTACTTGTCTCTGGACAAGCCGGGAGATGGTGTGCCGTATCAGCCAGCTGCCTCAGATCGGTTTTCGTTAGCCATACTTAACCATTCACTGGCTGAAGTCTGTGCCTATTCAGCAAAGCATTTAAATATATGTTTCAGTTTAAGCCTCAGAAGGAAGCCCAAAGACTAAGCACGTGCTTAAAGTACTTTGCTGATGCTATGCCACCATGGGATCCTAAATAAAAAGAATTTGTTTAGCTAGTAATATATTGTAAGTTATGGAAAAAATCTATGGGTTTTGTGTTTAAGAGATCAGAACTCAGAGGTGTTTTATTGCTTTTATTGCTTGGGACATGTTTGTTGTACAAGCAGATTGCATTTAGTTTGTTTAAGAAATTGAAGTTATCTTCTCCAAGTTCAATTTTTCTAATGTGAGAGTTGTGAATTTCTGAATTAAGAATTAAACACATAACAGTCTCACAACTACCGAGAAAGTGCAATTTTCAGCAATTTTCCTTTCCTGGCTCTTCAAAGCCGTAATTTTCACTGGAATGTCCCTATTTGCTACATTTACTTGTGCTGGGAATGAAGCCACCCCATGGCTCTCCGACTGTCTTTATCACAATTTACAGGATAAATTCTGCTTTCGAATAGATGAACTCCTCACGGGGTTCTGCACTGCATGCAGCCAGAAGCAGTTTTTAGGCTGAAAACAGAGGAAAGTCCTTCTCCCTTCTGGGTATCAGAAATGGAGAAACTGAGCAGACTTCCATCAGTAGACATGCAGAAGGGCTCTGCAAGCCAGGGGAAGAAATAGGAGTAGAAACATACCTTGCCTTTCCTAGAGCCAAACTGGGGATTTTGCAAGAGACAATTTCAGAACGAAAAAATAACATTTAAATTTTAGTGACTGCACAAACATGTTTCCTCACAGGACTCTAGAAAATTCCATCCTCGTGATAATATTTTTGCTTTTCTGTTGACTAAATTTGCTACTTGTGTATCATTACAGGATATGAGAAGAAAACTAGAAACTTACACATGCAAACAGGCACACCACACAGACCAAAGGTCTGGGCAAATTTCCAAAAGCATTGTGTTGGGCAGTTCCTTTTCAGCTGTGAAAACAATCTCAGTCCTGAAATCCTGCCATACAATCATAAGATAAAAAGTCCCATATGACCCTTCTAGGTCTAGAAATAAATTGTCTTTAAGAAATGTATCTTTTTATATTTGTTGGTTGCAGGGGAAAAAAAAAAAAGGGCACTTTTATGTGAAATAAGAGTTTAAAAAAAAATATTTACTTTATTCTTTCAGTAGTTCAAGCTGTTTAGTATTGAGTATATAAAACCGTTGAGCTGAAGGACTGAGCACTTTCTGCAGTTGTATTCAGCAATTTACCCTGATTAATTTTATAAGATGGATGAAAAAAATTAGATTCCAAAGACACACAGTTTCTGTTAAGGCTGATAACTCTGCTGGAAGCTAGATTGTGTGCAGCTAATATTCAAGTTCCTTTTGAAGATCAATTATGAAATAAAATTTGGAGCTAGTTCTAAAAACTGGTCCTTGTAAGCATATGCCAAGTGTCTTTTGAAGAATTACATAAAGGCTAGAAAAAATGTATCATATTTAAAAAGCAGGAATCCAATCACTTTAAAGGAAAAAAGTATAATATTTTTGACCAGTTGAGAAACAATTATCCCTTTTGATAATCTTTTTTAAGCTACATACAGCATAAAAGCATGGCTATTCATAAATCCAATATAATGCAGCATTGTTACTAACTATGCTGCACGTAGTTCACAGCTTCAGTCCTCTGTTTCAGGAGCAACTTTGTATAATGATGATGACAACTTACTAAAAGCTGCAAACAAAATTTTGAATAAAAATCACCTAGTGAACACACAGCTGATTCATAAAATTGGCAAATTCATTTAATATAAGTATGACCATATATAGCATATTCATCAGAAACTGGCATTGCTATCAGCCTACTCTGCTGAACTTTTTAAATACTTCGAATGTTAAGAATGGCAATACTGCCATATATGTTAATTTAAAGATTGGCATGCTGGCACATGAGTCTGGAAACAGCAGACTGCAAATAGCCTAACTATAAATTTTAGAAGCTCCTTTCTAAAGAAAAAGTGGCGAAACTATACACATAGTGTTATCCAGATGGAATAGCAGAGTTTTGTTAACAGGGAGCTGGAGCCTAGATAACAATTGAAATTCAATCAAAACAATTTTCCATGTGCTCTCTCCTTTACTTACCTGCCTATTTTTTTTTTTTGCCAGATTTTGAGTCAGTAATGAAAGGGAATATGAAAATAAAACATGTACATTCTGTGGTTCTGAGTAACTGTTATATTTACCTACTCAAATTTCATATCCAGTTTCACATTTATCAAACCAGCAATGACAACAGTGCAAAATCTTATGAATCTTGTCTGACAAGCCACATCTTCTGCATTTATGGTGGGGTACTTCTTGTTAAACTCAGATGAAAACTTCCATGCTTTGTGTGGTTGTTACTCAAGCCAGGTAAAACACAAGCAGAAAACTTAACAGAAAAAGAGAAACAATACCACCTTCTTCCTCCTCCTGCATTACCATTGACTTTCTTATCTGCATTGCTAAGAGAGAATTGCCAAAATCAAGTATTCAAACCTCAGATATCAAGCTTGTAAAATCATGAGACAAGCTTAAGAAATACGAGCTCTTGAAAATTAGTATGTTTTCTTTCTGGTATGTAGCCAGCAAGAGTCCATGTTTTCTGCAAGCCTGAAGGCTAAAAACATCATTTTAAAATGAAAGCTGAAATTCCCAGTTAACTGCCTGGCTCAAGGAGCCAAGGCTTTAAGAAAAACAGAATACCATGAGACTCGTGATGAAATCATGAGAGCTGGCTACTCTCTTGAAGCAGTCATAAAATAAAATCCATTCAACTTTCAGTGGTTAGGGTGGGGTTTTTTTTGGTTGTTTTTTTTT
>VYZM01024119.1:29009-45060 GCA_013398915.1 Dromas ardeola | reverse complement strand
TTTTTTTTTTTTTTTTTTTCAAAAAAAACCCCTTTCATGTTAGTAAACTATTTATTAGATGAAAGAAATTACACAAATAACTTTACCTTTGGAAATCCCCCATCCCCTTGGCTGGTTGGAAAGATTTTCTGGCTTACCCAAATCGTTAATCTTGGTTGATAAACCTGCAGTGACATAAATACATACAATTTCTTACTAACAAAGACAGATTCATTGAATGCAATCAAATGGCGTTCATGTGACACCGCATTACTAAAAATGAGAGTCTAATGTCAGCTTGGCCCAGAGATCTAGCTGCGTTTTATGCGCCATACATATTTTTGAGTACCCATGACAACAAGATCTGTCCATAGAGTATTTCAACTACATTGTTTATGGAAATCTGCATTCAAAAGGCTTTTTTAAAAAATCATAGGATTTTCTTTCAATCTCTTTAAGAAATTCCCTGTAAGAGTATGTCCATACTAATGAAATTACTGGTGATATTGTAAGACCACAAGCCCATCCTCTTCTGCCCAAAGTGACTGGAAAAAGACTGTTTGTTGAAGACTATTACTTTTGCTGATGACCACAGGACACAAGTGCAATACACCTTTGATAATCCTTTCACAATGAACTGTGAACTAGAACTTACTACTTTCTAAGATCATTGACACAGTTATAATTCTGTATTAGCACCCTACATTTCAGACATTGAAGGAATTCCAACACATTATAAAAGACATAGGATAAAATAGCTGGCAGCAGGATTTAATGTTTAAGGTACTGGACTATGGCTGCTATTGGAAAATTTTACTATGGAAAATGGGTAAGATCCAAAGATGGCCATTGACTACAGTGGAAAGCTAGAGTGAATGAATGCCAGACCAATACACCTTAATTACAGTGAATCTGAGCTGGAAACCTCCTGTGCTTCAGTTTCTCAACTTCAGGGTTTAGATCAGAGCATTTCTTCATCTTGCTCTCATTAAACACTGAAGTGGTCACCTACAAGTTGCATACGATGCTAAAGATGTTAAATGTATTTTCCTGCTTGGTCTGCCTCCAGAACCTTTGGAGTTTGTGATTGAACTCCTTCTGCACAATACCTGAATGTCAAACTGTCAATGTTTTGCGCGGAACATTATAAATCAAACCATTCAGGCTTGTTTTCACTTTGGGAATCAAAACTTGCCTTGTTACTTAAATTTCTATTGGACTGGCTTTACTCACCTGCTCAATATTGTATTTATATTCAAACCTGAGGAATGTGTTCATTTCTGTGCAGTTGCACGTTGACTATTAGTTGTCACAACTGGACTAGATGTAGCTTGGAGAAACTATCAGAAGATTACTTGAATCATTTTTCCAAGAGAAAATCCTGAACTCTACTATAAAGTAGGAAACAGAGGAGGGAAATTTAAAACACAGAGCCTAAGGCGGTGCCTGCTCTGATACACTCTCCCATGATTTTCCAGAGTGCTTTCTACTGATTAAAGCATCAGATTTTATTTTGTATTTTAGATTACCATATGATTTTGGACAACCCAGTTACGCTCTCTGGATATGGCTGACATAGAATAACTAATACACAGGACAGGGCACTCTGCGAATTCACCAGTTACTGCTCACATGGAATATTTGAGACACTTGAATGAAAGATACCAAGTAACCCATGAGCTCTCCTGTTGCTATTTATAATCACCGATTACGCATCCTGCAGCTATGCCTTGATTTTATTGAGTAGTCATATTCTTTGTGTCAAAACTTATAGTGGGAAACAGCAATAGCAGTTCAGCTCTACCACAGGACATGCGTGCTCAAACCAGCAAAGTATACAAAAATGTGTATTTTCCAATAGCATCAGAATACAGTATTACTCATTATAATGAATATGAGCTTCTGTATTTTCCATGGAGTCTGAGATGTGTTCAGGCTAGCCTATAGGCCTTGTCATCCCTATTAATAATTTAATAGGAATAAAATAAGCACATGCAGCTATATGACAAAGAAAGGATCCTCAAATTCATAAGAACATAGAGGGGCTGCAGTCTGAGGGTGGATTTTGGGAATGGGGCAGGAGGAATAACATGTAAACTGTAAAATATATTCTCAACTATGCTCCAGGGTTAAAAAAAAAAAACAAAACCAAAACCCACCCAAACCCACCCCCACCTAAAAACCCTACACAACCCTCCCAGCTATCTTTCACAGTAATTCTCTTGTGGAGAAAAAAAAAATCAGTAATGACCCATTTTCTTAATATCTCTTCAAAAACAACTACCATGGCCAATATTGGTAGATAATAATCATGTGGACCTACTTCACATGCAGTAACTATTCTGCTATAACTGTACCAAAGTCCTGAATGGGCAGCCAAAGGACTGTAAGTATCTGCCTTTGAGCAATGCTGAAAAGCCAGGGAATCATGGTTTGGATCCTGGCTAAGTCAAGGAAGATTCTGGAATGGAAAAAAGATGCTGGTGTAGAAAAGTCCACTCAGGACTTACCCAACCCAACAGGAGAAAAAAAATAGCAAATGAAAAAAAAGGATGTCTTGCTGTGCTACATGCTTGTAAAATGCAGAAACTACTTAGATGTTCAAATATACTGAAAACTAGGGCATTAGAAAAATACAGCAAAAACTTCTAGTCAATTACAGCAGCTCAAAACAACTGATATTAATGTTGCAAGATGAGCTATATAGAGAGAAAAAGTGCAAGCAATGCTCCATTACAGAGTAGGATGTAAGGCTTACAACATTACAGCTGTTAGTATGAAGCAAACACTTCTAAATAAATGGTTCCATTGATACACACCATATTTTCATTTCTTAGTACTTCCTGTGTGACTATTATGTGAGTACAGGCTTGGCTTAAATAACCAAACATCAGGATTCAGAACAGAGTTAATGAACTTTAGGACAGACTGAAAACTACAGTTACTGCAAATTTATACAATGGATAAAAGTTGTATGCTGACTCAAATTGATAGCCTCAGTATCTGATAATCATTAGGAAAAAAAATCAAGCCAGTAAACTTCATCCATAAATTATCAGAGTGGATCACCTCTAAACATCTGACTAACAGAATTACTACCCTTGGAAGCTTGCCTTCCTGGCAGAACATGTGATACAAAAAGCCATTCACTCCCACTTTGAGAAGTCAGGGGGAAAGAAACCCACTGATGTGGGAAGTGCTGTCTGAGACACTGTTTTACAACAACAAGCAATTCTGCCTGAAACTTTGAGGCCAACTTGAAACAGGGAATTATGATCTATGAAGAATATGTTTTCAGTTCTTTAGCCTTCACTCTCTTGAAAATATATAAATAATAAAAATTAAGATTAAAAATCAGAAAAAGCAAAGGTGGAGGAAAATAAATGCCCAGTGTGTTCACCAGCTCTTACACGATCCAGACTCCAGAACTACTTACTGGTACTTCTTTTTTTTTTTATTCCCAAAAACCAGAAGGATTTCTAGAATAGATTCTTATTTTCTCCTCTGCCCAACAAACTGAGAAACTTTTTTTGCTATTGCAAAGGCTCTGTTTAACCAGCATTTCAAACTTCAATGCCTATTCTTCCATTTTAAGCCATGTCCTCTTTAAGAGCAATAGTAGGGGAGCATAAATTTTGCCCAGCTTTAAAACAGATACATAACATAATTTTAACAGAGCTGGACTAAATCTACTGTAGCAATCACACCAAAATGCTAAAATTAATTTCTTACTACCCACTCTTCATTCCTACTCACTAAGAGCATCTTTCAAACATTCAGATACATCCATCAGGAGGAAAAAAACACACAGATTTAAGGCATGCTAAACTTAGTAAAATGAGCACACTCTTCTTAAGGTTTTTGTAGTTAAGAAACAAGAAAAAGCCCTGGGACTTACTTTTCCTATCTGGAAATACTCCTATTTTGGTTTTGGTTTGGTTTGGTTTTTTTATAAGGACCACAACTGAATTCCTGTTTATCAAGTCTCATTAAAGACTTTACAGGAGTTTAATTACACTGCAGTCTGGATTTCCAAACTACAAGCTTAATGAAGACGACTAACTGCTATGAGTACATTGGAAACCACCTTTTGAGAAGTTTCAGATAACTTCTTTATCATAGAATCCAATTCTGTAGGGAGAAAAAATGAATGAGAAAAAAAAAAGGAAATTACAAGTACTCTAGAAATTCCCAATTCCAAATAAAAGGTGACCATCTCTAGTAATTCTGCACTAACCCTACCTAGGAGAGGAAAAAAGAAACAGAAAAGAAAGAGGAAAAGCTTTACCATATGGATTAGCAGTCTAATAGCAGACACAGATGGCCGTGTACTGAGGAACAGGGGAGTAAAATAATAGAGGTATGTGTTGAAGAGGAAGAAAGAAAGGGGCATGCTCTTTTCCTCCATGTCACTACAGCTGCGCTTGTGCAGGTGTGGGCAGTGAGGGCCCTGTGGTCTGTAGTGCCTAATGCGGAACAGAGAGCGGCCACCCTTCTGCTGTGCTCTCCTGGGGATGGGCCATGCAGCCAGAAAGGAACACTGCTCCTCACTGCTGCACCTATACCTCTTCATCCCTATGTTTCAGAGATTTTTCACCACCATTGCTCTGTGTTGCAATGACACAATCATGGTTTTAAGGCTCCTAGAGGAAAAGTTGCAGATTGTTTCTTTTGCAGCTGGTCTCAGCATCACTGAAAGTGTCTAGCAGATTTTCTTTCCAAATTGAGTCCTGATGCACTTTCCTTTGAAAAAAATTATAACATAGTTGCCTGCTAAGTTGAAACAGTTATAACTTTGCAGGGTTTTTTTAAAGTTTCTTAGTTACCAGCTGGTTTGAGCTGTAGTGTGTTTTCCCAGCACATTCTACCATCCCTTCTCAATCAGCCAAATGCCTCCCACTGCAGTAAAAAGTTCCCTCTGTAACCAACAGCCCACCGTTACCATCCAGACGCATAAACAGCAAATCTTACTGCACCACTGCTTGAACACCAAATAAATCATTCTGTTAAAAGAACTAACATATCTTAAACAAAACTGGAAGGAATGCTTGTGCTAGGATCAATGCATTTGCTTCAGTGCAAGTGGTAAACTAATGCTCCCATCTGCAGCAGTTTATTTTTAACACTGTGAGGGGAACATTATGAAAGCATATAATATTAATGTCCACCATGTTCCAAACCTAGCACACAGGATTTGATAGAGGCACCAACTGTCAGCTGAACGGTTGCTGCTTCTCAAGTGTTTAGTTGGGTGGCAGTCTGCTATCAATCAGCTTTGTCTTCTGAACCTTCTGGAGCGGACAATGACAGAGCTACATCAAGAGTGCTCATCACTACTCCTTATTTCAAAGAGTCAGTGAAGATTTGATGAACCTTTGTTATATTTAAGAAGTTGTACTCACGATCAAATGGGATGCTGCTGTTGTGACAGGCTGACTCTGAAACAGTCTCAGTGAGGAAGCTTTCCCTATTGAAACAGCAGAAACCACAACTTGCCCAAATTAATTACCTTAGCTTAATTATTTAAAAATACTGTGAACATGTGGATTAGCAGGTGTGTGGCCTGCCAATTTTGTAAACTTGATCGCTTTTTTTTGTGTGGCTCTGCATTACAAGTCTGAGCCTCTGTTTGAGGTGCAGTGACAGTTATCCCCAAAAACCTGTCTGTGTATTTTCGGTACACTGTCAGGGCAGCAGGTTTTTTTAATCGGTCCTGCTTTCCACATCAGTGCCATGAACACACAAAAATCAGTGGGGAGAAAAAAAAAATCATTTACAGTCATTTCACTTGGTTAATTCCACACAGCAGACAAAGACAGATAAATGGTTTGAGAGAACTGATGAAGAATTACATGATCATTTCTTCTGCTGGCCCAACTTTGTGGTGAGACTCTACCTGCCATTACAGTAAGAACTGATACATGGCAGCAGAACAGTAAATCAGCAGAACATAGCAGGACAACTGCACACCTGAACTTGCCTTTGACTTCTGTGCATCAGCATCCTTTGCTGGCTCTGCCTTTTCTTGGGGAAGATATCATTGCTGCTTTTTATTCCTTCCCATCTGATGACTCAAACTCACAACCACATAGAGATGAAAAAGCCTAAATGAGACAAGTATGCTTTTCCTTGCATCCCCCTCTCCACACTGAACATGAATTAGCAAGTTTATTCATTAGGTTTTTCTGCAGTCCTTGTTCATCACTTCTTCAATTTCTGTCAATTTCACAGAATAGGATGTCATCTGCTCCTTGCCTACACAACATAAGGAAGTGACCTTGGAAGTGTTTTTTCTAGATTTTAAGTACAAAACTTCTCATATAAACCCATCTTCATTCATTGTTTCTTTCATTGTTCTTACAGCTTCTATTCTCCAGGGTACACTGAGGTGTCAGCTCCTATGTAGTCTCCTACCTTGGCTCATCTGTATTGCCTTCTTCAAAGAATTCACTCCTGTCCTCATCCATACTATATAGCTTGCATCTTTTATATGTGTACTTGCAGAATCCCATGACATGTATAAGAAAATTACCTGAGTGACTGTGCAAAATTTTCTAAAACATGCTTTTAAGACTAATGGTCTCTACTGCTGCAGGCACCCTCACTGCAGGAAAGGATGCTGGTAGACAGTAAGCACTCGGAGCAGGCACATTTTTCCAAGAGGTCTCTTATGTGACTACTGGCCTCCAAAACTGAGCGAGTATGGTGTTGAGGAGTGGGAAAACACAAGCTTGCGTGTATAGTCAGCACAATCCTGTCAAATTCTTTAGCTGGTAAGAACCCTCAACAGAAACTTTATCTGTCTTCTGGCACACACGATTGAATGAGGTTAGTTATAGAAAACACTTTCCCTGGAGAGGAATCCTCCCCACACCACCTGAGTGTAATGCAATTTTTAGGCAGAGAGATTAATTTGCACTTCCCTGCACTAGTCAGGATGAATCTAGCTTGTGTGCTACAAGTGCTCTCATGCTGCTTTTTTACTTCATTAATATGCAAAAAACATTGCAAAGCTTTGTTAATATTTACCACGCATATGAAGAGTAAGAGAAAAAGAAATCAAGTGCTACATTGTGAATACTGTCATAAATGTTCATCCAACTTCTGACTGAATTCATGAATTTAACAAAGATACTCATTATCAGAGTATCACATTCCTTGAAAGGAAAAGAAATGCAATTATTCCAGAACAACAATAAGAAACAAATGTATATTATACAGAAAGTTCCATTAACCAATGTAATGGCTGCGGACTACTTTATTCCACCAGTAAATTTCTGTGCATGAACTCTGAAACTGTAAAACATTTCAGAAACTGAAATAACCAAATGAGCACTCCAGAAAACCAAACTCAAAACCCAGTGCAACCCAGCACCTTTTCCACTTCATTTCATTTGACTCCACACTAGTGGTAGCTTTTGTTATTTCACTTAGCATGCACACAGAGTAAAACAACAATAACAAGCCTGATAATTGAAATGGTATTTGAGTTTTCAGTCAATGACATACGAGTTTGTAATTTGCTCTTCAAATGCAATAAGGTAATGAAAATTTTAACTAGTAACCATTTGTATCTACACCTAAAGGTAACAGCAGAACAAGAGCAGAAGCATGTTTCTTATTACAAAATCAGATGAACACACAGCATGAAAGCAAAATTCAGCACCAAAGGCTGCACAGTGAAGTTATTCAATAGTTTCATACCCAACATTGACAAATTACTGGAGCAACAGAGGAGAAAGAAAAGCAGCATGGTCACGGGCTGACCAAAAGTCCATTTAGCCCAGTCTCCTCGCTCCATCGAGTTTTGATCTTAAGGGAAAAACCAGCAAGAACAGTGGCCAGTAGGGGAATCCTGAAGAAAGAGTAAGAACATAGACAGCTCAGAATAATGCTCTCCTGTGTGCTCTCCTAGTTACCGCCTTCCAGTTTTGGGGTATACAAAATGCATACACTAAGCTGAAACCCAAGACGTGTTTCATTTTTTAATTCCCTATAAATTTTCTAAATTAATGGCCTGCATACTGCAACTTACAGAAGACTTCATACACTGCTTTGGATGAAAACTGTTTTGTTTGTTTAAATTTCTCACACATACCAGAAAGATGACCAGAAATCCAACAAACGATGCTGTTCTCCAGGTGGTGGCAAGCTCACTGCCTCTGCCGACTGCTTTCCTGCAAAGCCCAGCCACAAAAGCCTTTCCCCTCATGAGACACCAGTCTCTTGCCCAACCAGTGTGTTTCAGGCAAGTATTGAAAGCCTCAGTGGTACTCTTGGAAATGGGAGACAGAGCCACATTGTACAGCCAGCACTTACCTCATTGAAAGAGATGTAATGACCACAGCTGATGGCATTGTAACAGGTGCTGGAAAGCATTATGGTACATTTACCTGCAGTCACCATGTTACCAGCATCTAGCATCATTTAATGTAGCTTAACTGCTACTCCAAATACAAAAAACCGAACTGTATCATATATGTTCTGTAGGCTGCGATTAATAAAATATCCATGAGTTCTGGGACTCATCTAGTGAGGGGACACACAGGAAAAGAACTTTTCCTGCCAAGTATTGTTTCTGGGCTTTGTTCATATTGCCTCATACAATTACTTAGCTGAGAAATTAAGGATAAGGACATTTACCCATATTTCTACAGATTTTCTTCTGCCAGCAGGAATAGAGTTATTTAAACTCATACTCTTTCACAATGGAAATTTATCAAAGATACAGCGATGTTAAAACCAAGAAGGAAGATTTGCTCCTCTCTAACTTAATCACTTTTAAGAGTATTATGATGCCAATGTGTGCCTTCTAAGCATCAGTGCCATAAGAATTCAAGAGTTCTTTCTGATAATATACATACTAAGCCAAGGCTTGTAGCACCTTCAGTGAGAACACACAAATTTCTTGTAACTTTTTTCAACTTATACTCCCACACAGGTATGCTACCCTAGTAGAGAGACAATAAGGTTAGTGTTAACAAAATTAATCCAGAAACATTTCTTCCTGCAGGATAAGAAAGCGCTACCTGTTCTGAGGGTGTTTTTCTAAAAAAAAAAAAAGCAGTATTTACAGAAGGAAACATCAGGAATCCTCCCAGGAACTTCTACATAGGGATTCATTCACTAGTGCTACCACGAATTTGCTAGACCAGCAGTCTAAATTGAATGTCATATAACACTCAAACAATGATTCATAGTATCATTCTACATTAAACATTTGAATTTTTGCACCTTTCCAGATTGCACCCTCAAACCAATATGGTCTAATGAGGTTAATAAATATTTGAAATAAAAACAAAATACAAATATTTAAAAATATTTTTATGAAAGTATCCTGTCCTAGTCAAAGATACTAACTGAATTATGTTTTATTAAGTTGTTCTAGGGCTATTAAACCTAGTCCCTCTCCCTCTCTTTAGCCATACACACAAGGATCAGAGCTCAGGTGTGGGGCAGCCAGTATTCCAATGCAGAAAAAGAGAAAAGATGTTGGTGAGGGATTTAGACACCCAGACTTAAAAATCAATGTCATGACTGCAGAATTGCAAGGCATATATTAACTCTTATTTCTGTTTTTCCAAGATTTCAGCCTTTGCGAAAAAAGTTGAGTAAAGATTTGTCCTGGACAAAGCATTACATAAACCTCCGATTCTATGTGTCAACACAGTTCTGTTCAGATAAAGTATGCCAGTGCATAGTTACAAAATCTTAGCACCCAGAGCATGCATGTTTGTGACTAGGTAGAAACACATATATAGAAAGCTTTTGTCTTTTAATGTGCATATGAACTATACCACAGAAATATCCACAGTATCTATAGCTTTGGATAAAAAAACTACTTTTTTTTTAACCCCCCACTTCAAATTTTTCTAGCCATAATCAAGTAAAGGTGTTATTTTCTGCACAGCTGAACAGCTGACTTGGCAGAAATACTGCAAAAAGTGAGTTTGTATTTCTGATTATTATTTTGTAAGCTGGAGTCTTTAATTCTCCAACTTTTCAGGAATCAAGTAGTGTTGAGCAAACTGCACCCAATGTCTTCTTCATGCACAATACATAAACATAATAAAAAAGCACAATATACACATTCAGATGGCTAAAACTGTGTAGCTTTCATCGCTCTTAATTACTTCTCTTTACCAAATTCTGCCCATGGCTACACGTGAACAGAAGAGGATTTGATCTAGACCTACAGCTCCTATACAGTTCTGAACTACCATAAAGGAGTTCCAGTTCCAGACTTGGTAATAACTAACAAAGAATTATGAGTTTTCTCATGCCAGACCAGGAGCTGCATTTGTACACAGTGTATCTAGTATTAGGCTGGACATAATGTCTCATCCTAGTATCATGTTGTTCTTATTCTTCAGAGCATATAAAAGGTTCAAAATGACACCTGCCTCTGCCAGACCAACCCCAGGCTCCGTTCTCCACAGATAATCCTAAAGTTATGAACAATTGTTCCAACTAAGGTGAAATATTTTACAGACACAGAAAATTACAGAATGTGTAAAGATATCTGCATATAACTCACTGGATAAGGGTTTGTAATGCCTAAACTGGGATGAAATCTTAAATATAAGCATTGTCTCATAAATATCTTTACCAAACTTAAGTGATGTTACAGATTTCTCTATGAACTGCAGAAAAAGAATTGGGATGGTGATTTTTTTTTTCTCTTCAACCAAATGCAGGTTATCATTTCTTTCTCTCAGACTTGAAGAAAAGCTCCCCAACTCTTTTGTCTCCGAAAGGCCATCATCCCATTTTTCTCTTTTTTCCCCTTACAAAATGCAGAGAATGCAAGTGACAGAATAACTTCAAAAGTGATGCAGTTCAGGCAAGGGTACGCTTTGGGATGACACAGCTATACTGTACAACACCTAGCCTAGACATTTCACACCACTAGTGCTTAGAAGTCCTCTAATCACAGTAAGTCAGAAGTAAATTCATGAGCTGCTCTAGAATATCTTTTGTTTATTTTCAGGTAGATCAAAATTAAATTATTAAGGACATATCTGTTTACTGATATACGCTGTTATTAGTGTTATTAGTTTAAATTCCTTAGCACCTGCACTGCAAACTCTCACAGATGAAGTCCAGAAATGAACTGCAATACGAGCAGGAGAAAAGGACACACCTGAGTGCTTCAGAAGAAAACAAACAGACCACTTTATCAAGTGCCTAAAATGCCTGTTTGATTTTCTTTCTTTAAAAACAAACACTTACCATTAAAAAAAATCCTTTCCTGATTTTGCTAAGTCTTCTTTCAGGTCACAGAAAACGGGAATTAAGACTTCCTTACACTCACTCTTCTGACAAGATCCTTTATTTCAATGACTGGGTTACATAGGCCAAATAAACTTTAAAAACAGTATTTTTTTTTTCTTTTTAGTTAGAAACTTTTTTTTTCCTTAATTAGCACTAAAATCTAAATGTGTATTTTATGACACACAGCACTTTCCATGAAGGTGGTATACAGAAATTCTAGTATTTCAAATAAAAAAAAAACAATTAAAAAACGGATTTTATGCATTGCACATAAATATAAAAGGTTCGTTCTTCTTTTAGGCAGTCATTTAAGGAAATATACACAAGTAAGGACAGATCCTCAAATGGCAGGTGCTCTTGTGTAAGATGGCTGAAAATGTCCATGAGTTAAAATTATAAGAAGAATAGAAAGTACTCTTCTGCCTTTCTGTTTCTCTTTAAATTATTGATGATGATATTATTATAAGGTCCAAGAAAGACTAATTAACCAGGTATGAGGAAATCCTAATTCTAAGTCTAGGAAAAGGAGAAGATGCATTGAAAACTAACCTGCTAAGTTATTTGCTTTTACTTGGAAGCAGTTTAAGAATAAAAACATTAAGAAACTAAGAAGGTAAGACATTGAAGTTAAACCAAGTATTCATTTGTTCTCACTCAACAAGTTTATTCTAGTCACTCTTAATTTTGCTGTAAGCTTAACTAAATAAATAATGAACTTTCCTAGCAAAGGAATAAGGTGGCCATTTTTCCCCATTTTTTAAGGTTTAGTTCAGCCTGGTAAAATGTAACAGCTGAATTTTCACTGACCAGTGAGAGCAGAGTAGAGCCTTTGCATATGCTGTTATATTAAAAAAAAAGTAAGCACTTTTACAATCATGTATTTCAATGTAGAAAGTGTTAGACATGTAAAGAAGAATTTTTCCTGAAAATTAGAATGGCTAAGGAAACACTTGCAATAAATACAAGAAATATGCCAAAGACCAGTGCATCCACTACTGCAAGGAAAGTATGTCAGTTATCTGACTAAAAATTACATTTGCTGTTACTGTGCCAAAACTGAAAGAGGGGAAAAAATGTGATGGTAGGGGAAGAGATTCTGCCAAGTATCACATCTTAAGCAAACTTGCAAGCTGGGGCAAAATCTATTCTTTCTTACATTGAAATTCTGATCAACAGTCACAAAAAAAAAAAATGGAATCGGGCCTTTTCATAACAAATAAAAAACTCTTCAAAAGCAGCCAAATGAAATTTTTATTTATGCTACACTGCAAAAAAAACAATAGGAGTAGACAGGTGGGTAACTACATTTTATTTTCTGCATTTGGCTAGTTCTAAGTTGTATTTTATGTTCTGGCCCAGAGACAGGCTTTACAAAACTGATTTCGTTGACTACTACAGGAACCTTGCTAGATTTATAGAACCATCTGCTGGTAAAAATCAGTGGCTATTTTATGCCTAACTAAACTTAAAATAATCTTTTGTTCCATAGATAGGCATATATTGCACATAACAGCCTGCATACCATCTAAAAATGTGGGCTGATTGTCACCTTGGTGTTGGTAGGAAAACAGTTGCCTTATCCAATATTCCACAGTTGTGTGAACAAAATGTATTTTAACATGATTTCTATTCACAGTTTAAGTGAATCATTTCCCTTTTAATTCCCCACCCCCAACTACTCATTTATACACAGATAAGCAAAGCACTTTGATGAAAGTAGGTTCCAGAATAGACTAAAATTCCAGATTTTGCAAGTTTATTTTTGCAGATAGGAATGATATAAAACATGGAGCCAAAAAGAAAAAAAAACCCTTGTAAGATTACGTATTTGCTTATTTTACACATCCTTTGATCACCCCTCCTCTCCCAAATCAAAACAACCCCAAAGAACCAGACAAGGATAATATAATTAATGCAATTAATTTAACCCAATCTTAGTAAGAATATGTCCGTGAGAACCTCACACTTTGGAAAATATTCTGTGCTACTGTACACCCTATGCAATGCTACTTCAGAGAAGCTATTGTCCCATACAAATCAACAGATTTTTCACCATGGTATTATCATGTAGTACCCAAAATACATGTCAGTACATACATTCAGACATGCTTCAGTGATAGCTGCATCTTATCAAGAATGCTATACGACAACGCAGCATCTAAACTAATTATATCTACTTTATGTACTTTTTCTGTAAAAAACAATTTTATTTCTCCTGCTGATTCTGAGACAGTCCTTCTCAGAGATTACCATATTTAGAGAATATTTGGATGTATAATGCTTCGTCCTTAAGCTTACATATTTGTCAGCACTAGTATCTCAGAGTATAACAAATAGGCTTTAATGAGTAAAAATACAGACATAATTAGCACTGAAGGAAATGGGTCATTGTTGAATATTGTTCAATAAATACATCCCAAATAAGTGCCTGTAAATTCAGTTAGGCTGAGGCCTAGCCATTTTTTCTAGAACAGATTTGTATCACAAAGGAAGGCTAAACTTCTGAAAAAATGACCAGATAATAAGAAAATTTAGTTTGCATCTTATGTTCTTCCCTGACAGACTAACATTAAATCTGCTTCACTTAGTAAGTGCAATGACCTATTTTTTCTTTTTGGGCTGAAATTATTGGATGTTGTTGTCTGCATGTATTCCTACATGTGTTATGATGTGTATTTTTCATAACAACCTGAACATTTCTCGTTTCAATTAAATAAGCCTTACTGCACAAAGAGGGATTTCAGATTTTTATTAAAAAAATGCAAGAAAATCAAAGAACCAACATACGGAGGTATTCAGAGTACATCAGTCATTGTACGGCAAGTCCCCACAGCCTCAAAAAGTATGTCTTATAAAGGTCATAACTATAAATGGGTATTGGGGATGGGGAAAGAAGGTTTGTATTTATACAAGAAATTATTGATTCTTTGCTAAAGCAACTAATTCTTACCATTTTTAGATTCTGTTAAATCTTGGGATTGCAGTTTCTCTCAAGTAGCACTAGGAGAACAATCTGAAAACAATTTAAAAAATAAAAAAATGAAAAAAAAGTAATTCCAACTGTTGCAATATTTAGTAGGTATTTTTTGCCAGCATAACAGTGGGTGAGCCAACTATAAGCTTCAGTGGTTAAGATTAAAGTCATGCAAATTATTCTAACCACATGTGCACTTAAATATCATGCATCTCTGCATTTCAGTGGTCCGTAGGCTTAAATATAGGACAAAGGAATCCCTGGTACCTGGATTTGCAGAACCCTATGCTATTCTTAGTGCTTGGTACATCTCTGAAGAGCACTATACCTAATGGTCAGCACACCAAAAAATCAGTCAAGAGGACACAAAGCCGTCATCCTATGCTTACTGTAAAGGTGGACCATTGTTCCCAGGCATGCTACAAAGTGTGTTTTTTTGCAATCAAGAAACAAGTATAAACGTCAGGCTTTCACTATGTAATGGCCCAGAGAATAGGTATTTTTGGAAATGGCACTGTATTACATAACCTCCAGTTTTCTCTCTCTCTCTCTCTGTTCCACACACCCCCCTATTTCAAACAGGGAAAGGAAAAAAAGAAAAAAAAGAGTAGGTCCTACCTCATTTAAATGGTACCTTAAATTACCACTCTCTTAATTGACTGAATTTGTAGCATACCTCTTTTATCAGTTTTCATACAGTGATAAAAATTAAAGTTCTCTTCTATTGATTATATATTTCTTACCTATAGTGTGTATGTATGAAATGCAATTAGGTATGAGTCATATGTTTACACAGAAACACACACATACATATTGGATTTAAAACTGCAAACTCATATATCTATAAATGTACACAGAAACGTTTGAAAGAAAGCACATCACTAAATGTTCACCAAAATACGGTTGGTTTTGTGGTTTTTTTTCTGAAAAGAACCACCCAAAATTTAACTGCTGCACATGCAAAAATGCAGAAGGCTGTTGCAAGAATGACTGCTTTCTAAAAATAAACCCCAGCAGCCTGAGAGGAATCCAGTGTCAGGGCGGAGAAGAGGGAGATTCGTTTTACAAGAGAGAAGAAAAGAGATGAAAAACCAATCCTAGAGCCCTGCATGCATGCTAAAAAAGCTAAGTGCATTAGGTTCAGAAATGCATTTTGGTGTTTGTGGAGTGCAAAAGCGAGAAAAAGGAAACAGTTTTAGAAAAACACTTCTCATCTCCCCTTGCATGTGTGCAGAAAAATCCCCAGCCTAGAAATCCAGCCTTAAAGCATAAAGACAAAGAGTTAAATACATATACTGCACGTTTTCTTATCTTCTTTAAGAAAGGCTGTTTGGAAATGTGCACCGAGAGGGGGAAAGGCAAGCTGCAGCAAAGTCCAGCTAAGGACAAAAGGAAATGAAAAGAAACAAAGAGAGAGAGAGAGAGACAGAGAGAGAGAGAGAGGATTAATAAAAAAAAATAAATAAAATTCTGTGGATTGGAATTGCATATACTTACAGACAAAAGCCCCCGCTCCCTGCTCACTTTCTGTCCTTTCTACATGATCTGAAACACAAATGTGGATTAAAAAAGGGCAGCATGCTACAGAAGGGAATTTATAGTTGGGGGAGTGGAGAGAGGGTAGGGGGTGTGGGGAAGAATGACTGCACCTCTTCCAAAGTGCAGCCTTGGAGAAAAAAGAAAAAGGGGTGGGGGTGGCTGGGGGAAAGTCTCTCTCTCTCTCTCTCCCTCTCTCTCAGGCTGGATTTGGTTGCCAGCGCTGGTTATATTGAACAATGAGCTAATTCTGATGGCAGCTGGCTGGCTGCCAGCTCTCCCCCCACC
>VYZM01024119.1:0-28190 GCA_013398915.1 Dromas ardeola | reverse complement strand
GGGCCGGGGGGAACGTGAGGCGGTGACGCTGCGTGGAGGGAGCAGGGGTTCGCCCCGCAGTGCGGGCAGACGCCGGCGCTGCACGGCTAGGCTGCCCGCCCCACGGGTACCTGCGGGACGGGGGGAGGCGCGGCCCAGCGGCATGGCGCGGGCGATTTGTGCCGGGTCTGTCAGGGAGGGGTCCCGGGAGCTCAGCGGGAGCCACGTCAGTTCATACGTTACCGTAAGCGGCCCCGGTTGTGGGCGCAGGGGCATAGGAGGAGGGATGGGAACAGCCAAGTGAAGTGCAACGTCGCGCAAACAAAAGGCTGGGGCTACAAAGGCACCCGGGGAAACGGAGCACTATAGGCACGGCGCGTTAATGAAGAGCGGCGGCAGACGGTACGCTGCTGCACAGTGTCTCCCCTAAAATGCTGTACAGGGACATATGGCCAAAAAATAGAGAACCAGGTGGTAAGAAGCAGATTCCCTGTTACCCTGCAGCCCGTGTGTAGGTACCTTCCTCAAGGTTAAAATGTCCAAGGCAAGGGTGGTTAAAATGGTATGAAATCATACATGCTGCAGGCTAATAGAAGATTAGACCTTCTCTGTTAGGCCCAGGTTTTGAGCAGAAAAACCTTGTTTTTCAGATCCACTTTTATTTAACTCCCCATGAAACTGCATTTTGATGTGGTCCACATAGGATTTCCATTTGTTGAGTGGAATCAGCTTGCTAGCGTGTGTCTGCACCTTCCTGGCCAGCTACTACATCTCTGGGAATGCTTTGCAAGCCTGTCAGCTTAAGGAGAATTCAGCAGCTGGAAGGGAGAAATGTGAAAGCCCCTGATATTTAAACCCCTGGTAAGCTGTAACAGTAATTCTGACTTCAGTGCATTAGGATCAGATCATTAGCCTCTGAAATACATGGTTACTAGTGCTCGCCTCGGTTCTCCTGCCTGCCTCCTCCACCTACCAACCGTTAGGACTGAAGCATGTTAGAGGTTGTACATTTAAACTTTTTCTTGAGATAGTAGTATTCTTTTGCTGAATAACAAATACTGGTCCAGTGCAGGTAGCAGCCCTTACGGCACACACTCAGATAAAAGCAATGGGTTCCCTTTGGCTTAAGTGCATCTTCTGGCCTGTGGAGTATGTGTCCTAGCTGCTGAAGCGTCAGAGATTCACCACCCGTAGAGGTCTGGCACTGGGGAATGAAACTAGATACCAAAGACATAACTGTGCGGGAGGTGGGAAGCTTGCATTAATGGAGCCCCGAAGAATGCAGTCACCTGACACTAAGGGGACAGATGGGTTCTTTTAGGCATCCTTGGCAGAATGATGATGGCACTAAATCATAGTTACAATTAAAACTTTATATTCTTAACAGGATATTATGATTAGTATAGCACAGAATTGATTATTAGAATGGCACAAGATTTCTACAAGCAGAATCAATATAGTACAATCTATAAGTGGCATAATACAGAAATTATAATACAAAATAACTTATAATTTCTTATCACCTAGATCCTAACTTACGATTTCTCATCATTTGAACCCTTTGCAGATCAAGCCAGATCTTAATACATGGTTTGCTGTATCAGTATAACAATCATAATCTAGACTTGAAAATCATATAAAAGAATGCGAGTCACTTCCTCGATCCACGGAGGAAGCAGATGATGGTGGAGGCATCCCTGGCCACCCGGGGGTCCCGGGTCTCACTGCCTAGCAGCAGCTCCGGTCCAAGTTCCCCACTTAGGATTTGTAACTGCTTGATTTTATAGACCGTGTGGTGGGTGCTGTTACACTGCCCTATTTTGTGATAGGGTCATCACCACCACGGGGTTGGCCGGCTGCCTGCGACCTTCAAGGCCAGTAAGGAAGGAGTAATCGCCCTGGCACCCAGAAACCTTGAAGACAGTAGGGAGGGGAAGAAGAAATCTGTTTGGTTTGTCTGCTTGGTGCACAGGACCTTCAGAGCTTGATAATGAGGGAAAGGGAATGAATATGTGACCACTTGGTCACAGAGAATGGATGCTTGCCTTACAGAATGGCTTTAGTTATGCTAACCACCACATTACCAGGTCTTGGGAGCAAGGGTTATGAGTCACAAATGCTGAAGTGCACTGAACATGCTAAAGCTAGTATAAAGCACGTTGTATGTGGGGAGGAGAGAGATGAGCTACCAGCTAAAGCTGTGGTGTCTTTCTTCCTCCCCTGCTGCCTCAAAACCCTGTGTGCCCAGCTGCTGTAGTCCTTTTTCCATATATACCTCTTCCCTCACCACATCCTATGTGGGTAGTGAGAAACTACCCACAGCCTAAAGCTCCTCCTGGAATGGTCGTGGACAGGTGTAAACCTCCATCTGAGCCCTTAAAGCCTTCATTTTTTTCCCAATGACTTGGTTTCTTAGCCCCGGTAAGCAACCTGGTTTGCTGTGCTGTTTGTACTTGACTGTATCTGGGAAGTCCTACCTGTTTGTTGCCTGTGACAAACTGAGTTGCTAGGATCTGCTCAAAGTCTGCACTGTTTAGTTCGGCTGCAGTGTCTTGAATTTCCTTTCCCTTAGTCAGCTTCCATTAGCAGCTCTGATGGAAACTAGGAATAAGAGGCCAAAAGCCTGCATAGGAGAAGAGAAGGAGGCAGCAGAAGGAGGCAGTCTGGTCCCACTGTGGGACAAGAGAGGCTCTGCCACTCCTGGCTCTGGAAATGAAATTACATGTCCAAGGTTTGTGAGACAAAAGCCTGATATGGAGGACATTCACCCCAGACAATGAGGTGGAAACTGAGAAATCTTAAGAACCAATTCAAGCAAACTTAAGATTGAATTGAAAATACATTTGAAAAACACTTTACTGAAATTATTAGTCAAGAAATACATTAAAAGAATTACTGTTTTTGATCATGTCTTTGTTAAAGAGGTAAAGAGCATGAGGATGCTGAGAGGCACAAATAGGTGCCCTTTCTAAAATGCTGTGTTGTGAGGAAGTGGAAATCTTTGTGCTCCTGCAGCTAGGACCTTCAGCCTGACTGTGAGTCCAGTGCCAGCTTTCCCTCTTTTAGTTTCTAATTGCTCATATAAAACTTCATTATTACAAATGTGGCACTCAGGTAAATTGTCCTGCTGTCTTCAGGAAAACAGACTTAACCCCAAGCCTGATTTTTATACCCTGTGGTTACCTAAACTAGTCTGATTTTCTTCTGTGGTCAATTGTAGATGGGGAGGAAAAGTTTGTTCCTTTGCTGCCTTTCATCTGTGACTGTTTTCTTTTATTCTTTTCCCCTTTATTTCTTTCTTTGGCCTGACTTATAAACCCTAAGATTGATAAAGCCCTGACCTACAAAGCATTATGATTATACAAATAGCCTAAAATGGTTTACTTGCAAAGCGGGCAGAGCAGAACAGGCCCTTACGGCTGAGGGGAAGGTAAAAGCAGCAGAAGTTAGAAAGTTTTACTCTTGATAAACTGGCAAGCTATGGGAAATGCCATAGCTTGCAATGAATAGGCATAAAATAGTCACCAGAGAATCACTCTCAAGTTGTCCTTCCCAGTTCTGATAGGGAGCAGAGAAGCTGTATCCTACACTATGGGCCACAATTCCCACTCATCTTCTCACCTCCATCCTTCAGCCATCCAATTCCAACATTGTGTACAACTCATGAAACTAGCAAGACTCTGGTCTGGAAATGGGTCAGATTCAAGCCTGACAGAAGCAGTGTAGAGAGCTGCCTGCTCTCATAATGAATTGGTTGTGGATTGCCTGGAGCACCTGAAATAAGAAGGTGGGAGGAGGGCACGTGAGGTGCTGGGTGAAGCTATGGGTTTGGCAACAGGAGCCAGGTCATGCATGCAACCCATTGTAAAACCATCCAAACCCCCAAATTCAGTTATACTTGTTTGCAGTTTTTGTGAATATGCAGCTTCCATTCATGGTATCTGCACCACTGCAGCACTTCCATGGATATATCCTAAAAGCACCACATAAGATTAAAAAGAAACTCACCATGTAGGCATAAAGATGTAGCATATAATGACAGCTTTCATTTCTTCCAGATTTTTCTGCCTCTTGCACTATTCCTACTCTTAAGTTCTTATTCATCGATAAATTAATTCAAGGAAGAAAGTGCATAATTGCATTGCTGCGGAAAAAAACTTCAACAGACTTTCATAGTCATAAAGGGGGCACTGTAGATTATAAACTAGCTATCAGAAATTATGTATGTTGTTTCTGTGGCAACTAGATTGAAGTTAGAGGGGAAGACTATCCATTAACTGACTTTTTAAGAAGACACAAACTATGTCTCTATTTCCATTTTAGTTTTCTGGGGGCTGGATTGAGAGGGTTTCTTTTTCCTGCTTATCGCCAAATCTATGAGATTTTTGTTTTCATTTATTTTTATTACCAAACAAAATGAGCTATGCATAAATAACTGACGAAACCAAGTTTTCTGGAAGATTTCCAGGTAAGATTAGTTTATCATTAAATAAACCAAATGTTAAGGATTTTTTACTGGTGCTCCAACAGATGACAGCTTTGATGGAAGAACTACACATCAGCTGCTATATGAACATGTTCACTTCAAACAAATTGTAGTTCCTCACACTTTCAGAATGGATTATTGGCTCACCTATTGCAGTTCCTCTGCAATAATAACTGACACTGAACACTTCACAGGAAGATGTAATATATGCAAAATACTTCAGAAATGTACTAAGGGAAGGAAAATCATGGCAGGCCTGTACAGCTAGATTAGTCCCCTTGCGTTCAATGAAGCTACCTACATGTGTGCGGTTAAGTACCCTGCTGAGGTTAAGCATATCAAAGTTAAAGGGAAATTCTAGATCCACTAAAATTCTCAGGGATTTTGCTGTGGACTGGGATAAAGTGTTTTTTCCCTTACACCAGACAGAGAATTGGAGAATGTTGTAGAACAAAAAGCAGTATGATTTGATAATGATTTGTCGCTACAGAGAGAAAAAAATGTAAAAATGGAGCAAATTTCACCCCTGAGACACAGTCAAGTGAGCAGAGCTCCAAAAGCAACAGTAAAGAGAGCTGCTATAGAAGGGAAGAAAAAGATACAGAAATGCAAATGGACAAAATGGATACAAAATGCAGAAATGGACAATTATCTGAATTAGTGAATTGTAACAAAACCTAGAACCTGTTGGTTGATCTAATTTATCTTTTCAAAGTACAGGCATTTTAATTCTGGGACATTTTGATTTATTTGTTACCAGCTCCATTCATACAAATATTTGTACCAAAATACTAAACATTGATAAATTAAAGGACATATTCATGGCCAGTGGATTAAATTTTGAAGAAACTTTGCATACTAACCAAGATTTGCATGAATAAATATTTAGAACTTGGCTTGATCTTTACCTTAACCTTGTATTTTCTTATAAAACCAGTAAATCCTTCAGTTGTACAGCCAGATTGCCAAAATATTCAAAGCAATATCTGCACGTAGGGAACACGGAATCTCCTGAGTTCAAAAGAAGAGCCTTATGTGTGGTTACTGTCAAACACATAGCTTGCTTTGTTGTATGACATTGCCATTGTAGTGTCTGAATGTTACAGAAACACCATTAACTGAAGTTCTGTGGAGCATGGTACTTCATTGCCTCATTTTATGGTAAGGAAATTATGATAAATTACTTGAACAAGACAGAAAGATTCAGAAACTTGGAAAAGAATTTACAGCTTGAATTTGACTCATTGCAAACTCAGGTGCTTTAGTGTGGAAAACAGTGGCAAAACCTCTAATGCTGACTAAGAGTGACTGGGAAGTGCTAGTTCTGCCAAGTAGGATAAAGAATTAGCATGTCCTCCCTGGAGAGAGAGATCGAGAGCAGACAGGCGAGACAGCGGAGAAAGTCTTAGACATTATCAAGCTTCATAAGAAAAGTTAAAATGCAGCTCACATAATATGTTGTTGTTAAGTAGCCGACCAAGTCGCATGGAAAGCAGGTAGCAGTTAGAACAGTACGTGTGTGTACTTTGGTCAAACCAATGCAAGACCTTTCCTAACTTACATCGACAGTCAGTGAACGTCATTCTGATAGATATACTTGCAATGTTGTCATCCTTGCATTGTTGAAGAGACATGAGTTGAAGCCTAACTCTGTAACTCTCACTTCTCAAGTAGCATTTATTCACACTAGTGGTTGCACAGAAGACAACGTGTTAAATGCTGTTCCAAGTAATGGTTCAAGAGATAAGCCTTGCTACTCAAGTCAATTAAATAATCGCAGTATGCTTAATTTAAATTCATGAGAATTCATTTAATTAAAAATGCAAGCTACAGTTTTTCTATTATGGGCCATGCATTCAATTACTCTCAGCAATTTAGTGAGAACCTGCAGGATTACCTTAGCCAACACTTGATGAGTTTAAGCCCAATTTAAGCTTATCTATAGAGCTGAGTTTAAGATTAAATTTAATTTGACTGGAATGCAAGAACAGAGGATCAACTGTTGCTAGTTCACCAATTCTTGAAAAGCAGGACTGAAAGATCAGAGCTTGATTTGAATCAATTCTGTCAGCTTATTTTCAAATGTCTGGATTTTCACTGTTTTTTCTCACTACAATAAAAGTAAATATATTCAACCAAGGAAATTTCATTCTAGATTAAGTACAAAACACTCAGGTTCACGACTGCCAATCATGCTGACATGGGCATGACGATCTGGGCACGCTGTATTACAGCAACAGCATTGTGATTATATTAGAAAACAAATATCCCTGAAATTTCTGCACCCAGACCTGGAAAACAGGGTCTGTAAAAGTAATCATAAAAGGGTCAGGCACAGTTTTGGTCAGACAGAAACATACATATTTGTGTTTGGGGAATATATAAAGGGAAAAAAATCAGCCAGTGGACCCAACTGTGCGTAGGGAATACGTGAAATTGTGACAACTCAAGCACCCCTTAATGCTGTATCATAGGCCATAACGTTTCCTTTAGAGTGTTTCAAGACTTGTATCAACAAAATGTGAAGCTGTGGAACTTATGGGTATAGAATTAATTAAATTTTTTTGGCTAGCTTCACAGGCTTAAAACCAAAAATTAAATTTTTCCTTTAACCATAATGACTTCTAACTTTCTCACTACAGAAAGAGATGGTCAGAATTTGATTGCCTCACAATTCCCCTTTTTTCATTTTTTTCAAAGCGTTGCACTATGCTTTCTATCACAAACTGTATTATCATTTACTTTTTTCCTCTTTCAAATGCCTGCAGGGTATATCTGGAACTTTACTTAAAGCCATATTGTTTTACTCTGCAGGAAAGAGTCACGACTCTGTTCACCAGCAACACATCTCCCATTCATTTTGAAGAGTCAGCTTCAGTCCATTATCCGTCATCTAATAATTCTCTCTTTTTCCTGGTATTTCTCATAATAGTGACCAGAGAACCAGGCAGTAAAAGATTAAAGTTAGAAAAAAAAGTTGAAAGATCCTTTTTAAATTGGTGAACACAGCCGCTTCCTTGAAGACACGTGTGTGTGTGTGAGTGTGAGTGTGTGTGTGACAGAACTCAGTCTTTCTGTTTTGCCACTTCGATGAAACCTGGAATTCAGCAATCTCAGCATGTCATAAAAAAGAAATGCATTTTTAACAAACAAACAAAAAAATTCCTAATGACAAAATCCTTCCTCGATACACTAGATGAGTTCAGTCATGCTGTATTTTACCCTGACTGATGAAAATCCAGTTCTGGCCCCGGAGAGTAATTACCCCACCTGGCATCTACCAAATATCCTATGTAGAATATCAGACATGCTTTTCTTGTTTGTGTGTTGTCTTCCCTACACACCTGCTTTGCCACTGTCAGAGACAGTGCTGGGTTAAATAAACTTTTGATCTGAGACAAAAAGCCTGCGATCAGTCTTTTATTCTTAAATTATAACATAGCCATAAAAATATAATATGCTGCATCCTTCAATCTACTGGCTTATTTTTAACTGCCTAATATTTTTATCAATGCTAATAATGGTTAGTTCTTCCTAAAACTAGCACTTCCTCCTCTTGAACATCTGCAACTGAAGTATTTAAGTGATGTGCGGGAGATGGAGGACTGGGGGCAGCTGCACGTTACAAGCCAGGGTGTAGTCACCTCTGCAGATGGCAAAGGGTACTTGCTATTAATAAGTCAATAATGCATTTCAAGTGGCTTTTGATGGAAGCTATCTTGGTTTGTATCTGGCACTACTCAAAAAGAGCTTTGTTCATGATCATCCTTTTGGTGTTGTCTTTTTTTAACTCAGCAAGTGTACTCTGCCATTACATCAAGCATTCTAGAAGCAAATCTAAACTGTGATGAGTGCTCAAAGCTTATTATTTACCACTATAAAAAAAATTACACAGCTGAGGGGAATTTCCACCTTAAAAAAAAACAACCAACAAACAACAACAAAACACCTTTATGAGAAAGTTTAGGATGGAAATGTGAAAGAATGGCCTCAGAACTGTGCAATAATGTTTGACAAGCCGTAGGAAAGATTAAATGTTAAATGTTGGATGTTAATGATGTTAAATTTCCTCCTTTGGCCCCACTCAGTCATTCATACATAGCATGTCTGACAAGTGTTCTGTCTTTGTGAGCACTCTATGATCACATTATGCAGTTTGCATCATTTGCAAAGATGTATGCTCTCAGAGCAGAACCCTCTTAAACAGCAGTAGTGAAGGGTTCCAGAATTTTAAAGTTATTCTGAGTGTTATTTTTATGAAGAACTAATAAGAAACATATTTGAAAACTATAAGCCCTTTAAAAAAAGAACTTTAAAAATATTAGACTTTCTCCCAAATGAAAAACATACTTCCTTTCACAGTCCTAAATCTCAAAAACATCTTGTCAAATTAATTTCCAGCCTTTCTTGGGGAAATGCATCTTGGGCCAGAGGCTGCACATGAGAAACGAGAACAAGGGAGTTTTTTAAAGGGTGGTGTAGTCAACATTGGGCTTGTCATGAAAAATAATTACTAATCTCCACTAAGAGGTTTACTGCAGAATTTTCAGTCTAGCTGTGGAATTCATGAAGCTGTGCTTCCCTTCAGTTCTGTGGTTTTGTAAATGGCTAGTTTTAATCATAATTTGTGTTTTGAAAAACAAAGGCAGAGCCATAGAGACGCAAGCTGGCAATTAAGAGTGGAAGTTTTTCATCGTGCATTTTCCTGTGGTGTCCAAAGGCTCTTTCTTGATTGCTGTGCTGCTGCCGAAGGGGGCAGAGGCAACACAAAGGGACGTAAAGCGGTGGAGAACTGCCAGGGACGATGGGCATGGCTGCCACCAGCTTCTCCTTGAAGGACTGTGCAGAGCAGGACAAACACCTCTGCTAAGAGGCCAACATGGGAACAGCTGATTAGACTGAAAAGCAGTTTTCTCAAGCGAAGTAACCAGTGGAGAGAACAATGGGAGGGTCTGAAGTTACACACCTACAAAGTGACTTGATTTGTAAAGGCAATGAACAGATACCATCTTTCTTCACTTCATTAAAAACTATGTTTTTTTCTCTCTTTGAAAACCGGTGCATATCTTGACCCAATTGTGCCTGATGAAGGATTTAAGATCCTGATTCTAATTAACATCTGGGCATTTTATGCATTTCTAAAGCAAACGTGACTGGGACTCACTTCAAGGTCTATTTATACTGCCAGAGAGGTAAACTGTTATCTTGCATATGGGAACTTGATACAGTTGTTTGACTGAGACTACAGTTTGGCTGATAAAGCAAATAAAGTTGATGCAATGACTTCTGTTTGGCGTTTGACTTGGCGCTCACAATGTTTTGATTAAAGAGTGAGAGAAATTCAAAATCCCCATGGCCTGGACGCAACTTCAGCTAACTGCAAGCAATCAAAATGCAATTGTGCACAAATAAATGGGTATGTACTGAAAGGCAATGTGGCTGTTGGCCTTCCTTCTGCTTAACATAGCAGAGATTCACTCAGGATGTGGATTAACTGCTTAACATAGATCAGAGATTTCATATCTAGAACTAGAAGAGCTGCTATTAAAGTTTGCAAGGAGTGGTGCATGATACAGGCGAAGCATCAGGCAACCAGAGTTATTGGTGCTGCACCTCATCATTCCCCAGTGTTATATCTCTAGTTTTCAAAGATGCACAGGATTAAGCCACTTTGATGACAGTCACTGCTGTGTCTAAACCTTAGTCAGGAAAGTCTCAAGGAAGGTACTGGCATCCAAGCAGCTGGAAGGTATTCTTTTTAAATATTAGTGTGGGTTGATTTAAGAGACCTCACCTTCAAGGACTCAGCTACTGACAGACCTAGGTTACACAGACAACCTTACCAGCTACTGTTACAACACCTATTGGAAGCGAAAGAACTTGCAGTACAGCTGACCAAGGTGGTGGTGGTGGGATTGCCAAATTCACTGTGCTTGCCAGGACACAGCAAGTGCTGAAGGAAAGAGAAGGCAGCTTCCCACTAGGCTGTCCTGTCACGTTGATGAGATGAAATGCAAGGAAGCCTGGAGGAGCAGAGGAAAAGCACTGCTTACCTCTCCTCCTGCGACTGGTAAGGCCACTCTCCCTTATGGCAGAGTGGCTAACCAAACCCAACAATGTGCATGTTGCTATAATCCAGCAATCTAGGTACGAATGTAAATGTGGCACTAATTCAGTCAAGCCCTATAACCTGTGTAATATAAGAGGCTCAGATGGTTGATCATAACAGTTCTTCCTGCTGCTATAATATTTATCTCCTTTAAAGCGGTCTTTGTATCATTTTTCTTTTGTCCTTAGGGGCACTAACTGATTCCATGCCCAACCATTTATTGATTTTAGGAACCTTGGAATGCCACATATAATCTTGCAGAATCCATTTTGTAACTTAATACTGAGCTAGCTATTTAGTGAGAACCCTATCATATCTTTTTGCTATTTGCTGATTTTTGTTTGTTCCCCTTCTGTTTTAAAATCTGACCTCCAGCTGTCAAAAAAGAGAAAGAATTTTATCTGATGTGCTCTTCATTGACACTTCAATGCAGAAGTAACAGAAGCAATATGAAGACTAAGATGTTAGTATCATATTGAAAAAATATTTACATGTTTATGTCTAAAAAAAATCATGCTCTTCATATTTCTCTGTAAGTATATCGGAAATGCAGTTTATTTTGAGGGTGCAGTTCTGGCACTGTGCTCATGCTCTACTGTAGTAATGTCAGTGACGTAACTGTGAAATGACCCTGTCCCTTAGAGTACCATGTTTTGCTTTGTGTTGTCTAACAGTGCACTTTCATTATTTTCTTCAAAGAAGGCATGTGGTAACTGGGCTCACTGCTGAAATACTTTGAAAAGTATTTAAAATTGATCAAGTTGATCTTCTGATAAAACATGACACAATAGAATTGAATTTGAAGAATTTTGGCTCTGTGCCTTTGCTGGGATAAAGAATGGCTGGTGACTGCTCAAGTGAATAGGCAAAGCTGAGGTCTGAAGGGTTACATTCAGTCACATATTTATAGTATCACATAATATTACATTGTTCTGTAATATTGTACCGTTTAACATTTTCATTAGTGATCTGGATGATGGGGCACGGCGCACCCTCAACCAGTTTGCTGATGACACCAAACTGAGAGGGGAGCTGGTAGGCCAGAGGGTTGTGCTGCCATCCGGAGGGATCTGGACAGGCTGGAGAAATGGGCCGACAGGAACCTCATGCAGTTCAACGAGGGGAAGTGCAAAGTCCTGCACCTGGGGAGGAACAACCCCAGGCATCAATACAGCCTTAGGGCTGTCCAGCTGGAAAGCAGCTTGGAAGAAAAAGATTTGGGTCCAAGTTGAACATGAGTCAGCAACTGCCCTTTCAGCAAAGGCCAATAGTGTCCTGGGCTGCATTAGAGGTGTTGCCAGCAGATGAGAAGAGGTGATCCTTCCCTACTCAGCACTGATGAGGCCACACCTGGAGTGCTGGGTCCAGTGCTGGGCTCCCCAGTACAAGAGAGACATGGGCATACTGGAGACAGTCAAGCAAAGGGCCACCAAGATGATGAAGGGACTGGAGCATCTCTCACATGAGGAAAGGCTGAGAGAGTTGGGACTGCTCAGCCTGGAGAAGAGAAGGCTCAGGTGGAATCTCATCAACGTATATAAATACGTGCAGAGAGGGTGCAAAGAGGGTGCAAGAAGGCCAGTGGCATCCTGGGGTGCATCAAGAAGAGTGTGGCCTGCAGGACAAGGGAGGTCATCCTCCCCCTCTGCCTTTACTCTGAGAAATTAACTGTTCATCTGCATTTGGTCATGTTTGTATCTTAAGGCCAAAGTGCCACATTTTAAAGGAAATTTTGTGCTCCTGGGGAAAAAAAAGAAATTCAAAAGGCAAGGAGTGCAAAGAGAGATAAGGAAGAAAAAAATCAACCAAGCAGCAAAGTCCAGTATTTAACCATATGTTATGGAGGTCTTCAGTAGATTACTCTTCTTGAATCTAGCCAGAGTATCATCTGACACAGGGTTAACAACTGTGTGTGAAGCACTTGGTGGATCAGCTCAGTTCATAATTGATATTATTTCACTCAATCCTTGCAATCAGGAGTAACTGGCATTCTCATTTCCTGACACAGTAAGAAGATGGTGGACTAAAAAGCAATGCAGACAAATTGAGAAAGTCGCTTCAGGTCAGTGCTGTGACACTCCATCAGCAGTATGGAGGGACATGTAACCATGTGCCTTTTGCCTTTGTCTTGTCTTTTATAAGGGATCCTGACTGTTTCACTGTCCTCTTCTCTTACTCCACTATGTATCATGAAATGTTGTATTATCCCAATAAAGGCATTGTTCCCAAACTTTATACAGAGAATACATACTATTGTATGTTTTCCTTACACTTTTACTGTAATATTTGTTTTTTAAATAAGTGCTCGCCATCACTGTTCAGATTCTGCTGATTGATCCTATGATGAAGTCATAATCCTGAATTTACATCATCACAGTCTGTTGCCCTGGAAATGGCTAATGGTGAAGTTCAGACTTTGTATTCCCACACAACAGCAATTTAAAGATAGATTATATAGATTAAAATCTCATTTTGTGTGTTTAACAACCACGGTTTCTCTCTTAAACTTCATCACAATGACTAAGAAAAATAGTGTTAAGTCACAGATTTATAAGGAATAGTCAGATTTCAGACCGATCACAATTTCAAAATTATCATTTAATTACTTTAGATACCAAGTTAAAAGTGAGTAGCAATTTTTCTAAGGTCAGCTTGAAAATAGTAACAGTATAGTTACTTTTTTCTGAGACACAAGTTCTTTCCAGGACTGCTCTGAAGTTCTGGGTAATATTTTTCAAAGTTGCCCAGCAAAACTGTATTTTAAAAAAAAAAAAAACATCCATTTTGATTTGAAATGTTCTGCATCTAAGAAAACAAAGTGTGAAAAAAGAAATAGTAAAGAATATCTTAATATTTTTATTTTTGAACAAACTAACTGAAGTCTTAGCTTTTCCATCTGATATTTCTCCTTACAGGTTGCAACCGTGTAAGGCAACACCTTGCAAGAACATGTTTTTTCCACAATACACCACAGTTCATACTGATTAAGTACAGACTGATCTGTCACAGATGAACTCATCATATTCCTCATTTAATCTGGATTTAAATATATGTCTGGGGGAAAAGTACTGGGTGGTTTTGCCTACAGTACTTTCATTATGGCAACACTCTTATCTGGCAGCTTGCTTCAGCATCAGCTGAACTCAATGGGGCTTTCAATCAAGCCCTTAGTCTCATCTTCAGCAAAACAACTTGAGGTCTCTGCTTTCCAACTGTCTGAGAGTGACAGGTGCTCAGCTGCAAGCTGCTCAGCTCAAATTCACCCCATATAAAATGGAAGTCGTGCAACCCGATAGGCAAAGTGATGTATATCTGCTCAACTAATGAAGGGCTCATTATTCTTATCTCAGAGTGGTCTGCAGACCCAGGATTTTACTGGAATAATAACTATAGCTTGAATTTGAAGGTAACCATGGTGACTTTAAATGCTTCACTCTGTTTATGAGCCAAGAGACTGCCTTATCCAGAAATGGTCACCTTAGTGCACTTCTGCAGCTCTGTCTCATTGGACCGCGATGTATTTTGCTGTTAATTAGGTTTTGAAAAGAACTGAAGGCTTCAAATAGTGTTTACCACAGCAGCTCACCTCTTGCCTGGAGTGGACTTGTGTGTTTCTCTACTTCTTAGATACAGTGGCCTGTATTTCCTCCTCCATGTTATAATTCACAAATCTGAATTTCTGCAAGATCTAAATTTCTGCAGGTTTTGACTCCTTCAGAAACTTTTCCTTACCTATGTGTTTCTTGCCTGTAGGATGATGACTGAGATGTGTTTGCTCTTTTCTCCTAGAAGAGAAATATACACAAGCAGACTGCGTATATGTTTGTAACAGAATGGTCATGCCATGCAAGATGCTTTACTTCATATCTGGTTGGCACCTTCATAATGTGTTCATCAGGGCATGGTGTGAGGCACCTCTACTTAAATCTTACCAGCCTGTCAGGGAGAGGGCATCTGTTTGCTGGTAGCTGGTAGATTCTATCATAGCTGTGAAATCGGTATGACCTCTGTGGTTATTTTTATTTCAGATCATATAATTGCAAAATTATTCAGGCTGGAAGGGACCTTAGGAGGTCTCTAGTCCATCCTCCAGCTCAAAGCAGGGTCAGTGTCTGAGGTCAGACAGGGCCTTCTCCGGTCAGGGCTTGAAACCCTCCAAGGACAGATGGGAGAGCTCTGCTGCTGCTTGACTGTCCTCATGGGGGAAAAATTTTTTTCTTAAATCCAACCTGAGCCACTCATTTCAACTCATGCCCCTGGTCTCTCATCCTCTTCCCATGCAGCACTGGGAAGGAGCTGGCTGCATCTTCTTATTTGATTGTTTACTCAGCCCTAAGACATCATATACACTTTACAATGGGCAAAGAAAACCAACAGTGTCAGAATCGTAATTCCAGTGTGGCAGCAGCCGGAGAACTCACACTTCTATCAGCTGATAAATGAAAAAATATTTTTTCAAGCAATATTACAGCATATGCCATAAATTTTACTTCTGAGCTCATACTAACTTCTGTTATCTGAAGGCTATGTTATCTGCAAGCTTCTGAAGCATTTTTAGCCGACTTGAGGACTTTCTGTTATTTGTATTGTTCCAAGGTTGTGGAGTTCGACAACAAAGCACAGCAGAAGAGACAGACACTAGTTTTAATGGCAGAAGAGATAACTGATCTTTTTGGAGCTTCTCTAGATAAAAAATAAAAATTTGAATCATGCTAGGACCATCGTTAACCACAACAGATAGCATGAGCCATCTCCAAGCAGGTGGAAGAGATTTTCAGAGTTGTTTCTACAGATTAAATAGGTTTTGGAAAAGCTCACTGTTGTGACTCCAAAGAGTAAGTAGATACTAATGGGACAGCTCACCTTCAGAATGATCCAAGACTGGAGATCAAGGTTGCAGAAACAGAGAGCAGGACACAGGATGCCATTTGCGTCAAAGGACAGCATTTTCACCCCAGTGAAGTGCTGCTCGCAGGTGGTCTGCTCGAGGAACTCTCTGGGGCAGCAAACAGCAAGCTGGAGAAGATGCAGCCAGAGATGTGCCAGGGACGAATGCGAGTTTCTGGAACAACCTCTTCCACAGAAGTGGTGGGAGTAAAGGGTATCACCAACAGTTAATACAGAATTTGATACATTTCTGAAAGAGATTATATGTTGTGACACCTGTCACAGAGCAAGGCTAGACTCAATAAGTTTGGAGGTTAATTTCTCTGCCATTTTCCTCTGCTCCTTCTTCTCCCAGTTTGTCTCTTCATTCCTTGTCTTAAACTTTTCCAGGAACTGGAACACTGATTTTTTTCTCTATTTCTTATTATCAGCTGACAGAGATATTAAAGAGTGGGACAGAAAAGCATAAAGGAGTGGGAAAGCATCCTGTAGAAAGTGGGAAGGATGCCACAGCTGGTGGGTATTATTTCTGAGGCATCCAGTATTACATGGCCTGCCTTGCTTCCAGAACTGAAAGAGAAGTTTTCACAATGATTCAGTCTCTCCACTACTCTCTTTCTCACTTGTCCTTTCCAGAATGCAAAAAAAAACAGGGACAGGGTTGGACTCAACTGGCCAAGAGGTGGTGGTGAACAGAAGGTTGAATGCATTTGCATCTGTGCACAGGAGTACAGGACAAAAATAATACATTGAATAGCCTTCTTCCAGAAAAGTCAATGAAAAGATATCTAAGGAATTCTATGTAAAACAAGGCACATGAGTTTTAGGAAGCATACAACCATAATCATTGATTTACATGAAGCCAACTATATATTTGGAAGTGTATATTATACTTGTGTCTCCCTGAAGTAAATTCCTGTTTCTTTTCCTCTCCTCTGAGAACCGATCAATGCTAAATGAAACAATCCAGAAAAACTTGTCTTAAGAGTTTATTGCGTACCATTTCTGGCAGTACTATTGGTGCTGGGATAAAGCAGCTGGTACTGTAGGAATACATGGGAACTACGGCACCTTCCTCGGGTGTACACAGAAAGGTACTCAGTAAAACTCTGGACCTTTTCAGTTAGTGAATCATTTACGTTTCACCTTGGACCTAGTCTGAAACTCATTTAAACTGACCAGATTCTTGCTGACTTCAATAACTTGGGATGAGACTTTCAGCAATCATTACATACCTGAGAGCGCTCTTCTTTTCTCTTACAGAACTGCAAGCAAAATAAACTGATTTCCAAAATCGGTTATCCAAGCAGATGCAAAACCAACCTGAAAATAGCGTAGGTTGGGGAAAATAATGATTCCTTTATCAGTAGTGTTTTTTAAAAAAGACTTTGTAGGACCTTTGTAGAAATTACATAGAAACTTTTGTAATTGTATTATGAACGGCTAATCAAAGCGTATTGCTTCTATTTCCACTTCTGTTGAGAAAAGATTCAAATCAATTTAGAAAGTTTAGGCTGTAATAAATTAGAATATGAATCTTAGAAGCCAAAGAAGGATTATTTAAAAGACTATAAATTCTAGTGAAGGTAAGTCAAAGACACTGAGAAACCAGAAGTACTTTGGTAAATGCTCATATACTGAGAAATATTCATATAAATATATTCACCGAACAAGTGTACCTAAAATACTCCGCGTCAAAAATTGTTCAAATTTAGTAACATGTCGAAATCAGGGGCATGCATAGGGACCTAGCAATTTTATTATGAGTTTGGAAAATTCTTAGCATAGGTCAAAAACGAGGCCTTTACATAGATGCTGTTTCTCATTTTGCACAAAATCAGCTTGTGAACAGCTTTGAAAATCACAGAGTCTCAAGGGCTTTGAAAATACGATTTTGATATATACTGTAAACACATAATCTGGAAGTGTCTGTCGTGTGTCCCTCCCTTGTCCCCCTACCTCACAGTGTTTACTGTTCATAATGATGGAGCTAATCCTTGAACAGGGGCATTTATTGGAAATAATAGTGGTAGATACTGCAGTGTTTAAGAAGCTCATTCTTGCAGAGTAGATGGATACATCCTCAGTAACAGCAAAATGCCCACATATATTATGAAGTTACTAACCAGGGTATTTATAGTTCAGTAGGAACACTGCCAAGAATTTATTTAACATACTCCTGAGGAAGATGTCCTTAACTTCCGAGTTTGCCTAACCCTGTGGCAGTGTACCTGAGCAGGAGTGACAAGTCTCAGTTCTCTCTGTACGTATCCAGTTTTGAGTTGTGGGCTATACTAACAAGTTTTAGCCATACCTCATCAACAGTGCTGTGACCACAGAAAGATTTTACAGGTGCAGTTATCCTGTAACAAAAGTTTTTTTCAGTGAGACAAGTTGTGGTCCTTAGGGACCTGGTTTAGGGTATACTGGGAAAAAAACCCTGCCTTTGCTATGATCAGCTATAGTACTTTCCAGACTCTCACTCTACCTATGAGCCTTCTTAAATGTACATCAATAATAGCAAACTTTTGACCCCGGTCAAAAGTTAACACGAGAAATGGGTGGGCACGGTAATCTCTAATAGTAGGCATTTCATACCAGTTAGCAACCAAACATTAATAAAGCTAGATTTGTGTTTGGGAAAATATTGGTACTTTATCCATATGTACTAACAAGCCTTCACTACTTATGCTAATTTTTAATCCTTTAGTTCTAAAGTAGTTGCAAATATAATTATGACTGAATGGTCTAGGCCAATCTATGTAATTGTCAGTCTGTTCCCTGGAATTTTCAGGAGATTTATAATCCCTATGATTCCCCTTTTGAAGTGAAACTTCCAGAAATGCTCAGCTTATTCACCTCCCTTTGAAGTAAACAGGCAGCACTGAGGTCAAGCATACACCTCAGTTAGAGGAGTTTAAGACACCTGGGCTTCTATGTGTATTTTTGCTTCTGAAATCTGTGAGCCCGCATCTGCCCATCTCTGAAATGGAGAAAAGTTCCACCCTATAGTTAAAAAATTTGGGACTAAGACTAAATGTGGTAATTTAATATTTGTTTCAACTTGTTCTATTAGGAAAATATTTTCTCCATGTCTTACAGGCTTGTGTACATTAACATATGCGTTAAAATATACAGCTTAGTTACGTCTAACAGTCTGATATAAAAATTATGCAAAAGGGATAAAGAGAAAAGGAACTCATAAGCATGCCATCTGAAATGCCGCTTCCTTGCTTTATTGCCTCCAAGCACAATTATGTTGTAATATTTTTCTCTTCAATGAAGCATATTTCAGGAATTTCAGATGGAAATAAAAACAATTTGCGTAGGGAACATGCCATGTGCACATCGTGCTTGTCTTCCTTTACAGCCAATAATGGACCCCATGCCACCAGGCGTGGAGCGAGGCGGGGGGTGTGAGCCACGGAGGGGCTGCGGCGGTGCCGTATCCCTGGCACCACCGCGGCGGGGGCGGCTGGGGAGGGGGAGCCGGCGGGATGTGCTGCTCTTGCTTCGAGGCCGCTTTCCCTGCCCCTTGGCAGCCCGCAAACGGATTGCCATAGCTTAACTTCTTCCATGAGCAATGAGAGGTGTTTTTGTCTTCGTGTTATGCAATAGAGCGAAAAGGGGAACGATTTTTCACTTGAATCTTTGTTGCAGTGAGAAAAATCCCGTGGTTTCTCTTGGAGCCTGCCCCAGCAATTCCCCGGCGCTGCTGTTACAGTCAAAAATGGTGTGAAAACTGGGAAGGGCTTTCTGGGCCCCTTTAACAGTGAAAAACTACCACCTGTTAAGTTAAAACTTCATCGTAAACTTCAAATGTTAAAGTAAAAGCAGCATATGATATAAGGTTATGCTTTATGCCAAACAGAAACAGAACTACTGCAAACTTAGTTGTCGTCTTTGCATTCAGGAGCAGTTTTGAGGCTGTTATATCAGAAGTCAGATTTTTCACCTTCGTTGTGAAATAACAAGGTCTAGTCCCTAACCAACTGTATCACTTTCTATTTATGGCTCTTCTGCTAATAGTTAACACAGAGACGCCATTTCTCATACTGTAAATTGGCATCGCCACTATATTGTGAAGAAAGTATGAATCTCCCACTACCTCGTTTTCAGCTACAAGACTTTATTTGTTCATCACTATGGCAACTGCTGCCCCAGCCCAGCTTAATAGGGTGCTTGTCTAGACAGCATTAAACATATCTGCACTTACGTGTGTCTGGTTTTAACAGCCAGGTGTGCAGAAGGTGCGGTAGAAAGAAGCAAGGCAACAGAAAAGGAATGAGTAAAAGAAGAGCAAAAGCATTTCAGAAGCCACCACACTTTACATGAGACTTTTTAATTCTGCAATACCTTTCCTGGGATGCAGTGTTAAAATGTGTTCCTCACTCAGGACACACAGATTTATAGATGTACATGAATTAATGCTAAACTGATTTCTAATTGACCTGAGTAAGGGACACCACCATCTGTGGGCTCCTCCGGGAGCAGTGGTGTCTCTCTGGGGCAGAAGTCCATCTCACAGTTCCTGTGGAGGCGCATGATGTGTCTGGGATTCATCCAGGTCAGTCCCTAGCAAGGACCTGAGGAAGGTCTCAGTTCTGATTCAGATCTGCTGGTTGGATCTTGGGGAAAAGAGAACGAAGCACCCCAGCACTGCCCACCTCCCCGTCATGGGATGCCCGTGTGGAAGGAGACGGTGTCCTCGCAGGCAGTGGAGCAGCTGAGCCTGTGCAGACCGAGGGAGCCGCGCAACTTCAGCTGGGTGCAGTCCACGTGAGCAGCGGTTATTCACCAAAAATACGGCATTTCAGTCAGCCTGCGACTTCTGTGAATACATGCCCATCTCAGCAAGTACTTTCCATGCAATAAAAGAAACCCATATTTTCAGCATTCACTTCACAGTGAAAGAGGGCACAGCGTGATGGTGAGTTAGGATATGGGAGAGACAGAATTGATTTTCTGGTCTCCCCCCTCACAGAAATGTCTCAAATGGCATGCTGCAGCATGTTAGGGGATGCTGAACTGTCAGTGTGTATTTTTTTGGAACTGTCCTTTCTTCAGTAAGTAAACACAGATTAGAGCAGGTCCAGCTGACGTCCAAACATTGACCAGTGTAAGCCTTTCCCCAACCAACATCTAAGCAGGCATCCCTCCACCTCTCGTGTTCCCACTGTGCATGGCACAAGCCAATCCTGTATAACATTTATTTCCAATCTAAACTAAGCAAATTTATTAGGGGGGAAGAACAGTGAGAAGGCAGGGGAGAAGAGCAATAAAAATGAAGTGGGAGGAGTCAGTCTTAAGTTTTGCTAAACTAAAAAGCACCTAATTATTCATACTGCTTAGCCAATGACCCTCATACTCCTAGGTGGACAAGATAGAATTTTGTTGCTCACATTTGATAGATAAAAACCATGCATGCATTCCTATGATGAATACAAAAAACATGAGAGGTGTATGGAAACAGGAGCTGTGTATAACACTTAGTATCACCCTTGGACATACTCTGCGAAGTGAAGCACAGTTTCCAGGCAGAGGTGTCTGTGGGACTAAACATGTGCAATTTTAATCATTATGTGTTAACTGGGGATATTTTTAATATTTAACCCCTAATTGTGCCCTTACAATAAGTTAAAGGTAGCAATCAAACCAGGCCAACATATAAACTGTATTGCAGCCACAATTAATAAGTATACCAACAGATAAAAAGTGCTATCTCTGATACTTAGGTTTTCTTTTTTTTTTTTTACTAAGGGAAAAATTTTTGTGGTGTACATAGCAGGCATCGACCATCCGGCTGGCACCAGGCAACAGAGAAATACTGAAGTGTCGAGAATCAATTCAAGGACCATACCTGCTGTCAAACAGGCTCATCACGGGAAAGGACAGAGATGACCGTTGCAGCTACCTGTGATGCCAACACGCTGCTTGTGTGTTATGGGGCTGGATGGTTGCTGTTCAAAAGGCGAGCATCTCCCTTTGAAGAGAAGACAGTTAAGATTGTTGGTAGAGATCCATATTCAGCACGTTCCCAAAACCACCTTGTCTAGACAGACTGTTATTGAATCCATGAGAAAATTCTGTCCTGGTGGAAGCGCTAGCCACTGGCTCCCACCACTGAGTCCTTCTTACTTGCCACACTGTCTGCACAGGACAAGGAGATGCAGTGTGCACTTTCTGAAGGGCATTGGGTAGGTTGAGAGCAAAGACTGAAAGTGTCAGTTTTTAACAAAAACAGCGTTAGGTGATCATGTGTCCAGTTATCTGGATAAGGTCCACCTCATCATACCCACTTGCCCCTTTCGCAGCTATCCCAAACTCATGCTCACAAGGTCATATCATGGGTTCGTATGTTGTATGCCAGTATCCCACCCTAACATCTGCAGTTATGCTATACCCTTCCATGTGCTTGGCTCAGCATCATTCACGTTGAAGCATTTGATCATTCCGAAAAGGGATGTTCTTGTAACATGTTCATTCGTTCCATAAATATGAGGAAATGGTAAGTTTCAAAACCATTGAAACTGGGTTCTGAAGTTCAAAAGTATCACTACAGGCTCTCTTGCTAAATCTGCTATCTTGAAAAACAAGTACTTTTCACTTGAATTCATTACGCTACAGTGGGCAACATGGCATGATTCTTACTGATGTGTATAATTACATTATATTGACCTTTCCTACCCGAAAGATCCCTGTTATTTTTACATCACAACAGCACTATGCCAGCCTAGGTGTCACTGTGGGGTGGGCATTGACCATCTGTTTATCTTACAATACTAATAAATCCAGTGGCTTGGTGTTAGCAAAATGTCTTATCTACTTAATGTTCTACCAAAGCCTTAAAATAAGACTGTCCACCTGGTATAAGTCACTCTAATACAGCTAAATTAATTACTTGTAGCTCTTTGAAAATGCTTGAATTCTCTGGGACCCAAAGTTATTTTGCTTTGGGGTTGCAATTAAGCCGATGACAAGCTTAATGAGAGCAGTAGCATATACGGGGGTACTGTTGCTAGGCATCTGTGTGCAGAGTCCTATCAACTTAGTCCCAGCAGTTACTACAGAGAACTGGCATGATACCTTCTGCTTAAACCTTCTTGAGTTTCCTTTGTTTAAACACTCTTGGGAGAAAAAAATAGCTTCCCGAGATGTCAAGTGCCTAAGCTGAAGCATTACTCGTAAGAGCTTAATATTCACCATCAGGAAGCCAGACTGCCAATGAATGCCAATAATTAATATAATGTAGAAGGGATTGTATATGAGTAAGGATTTAATCTCAGTGTTAGTATTGCCCCTAGGAAAATTGCCATCTGTGTTTAATAAAGGATGTAACTCACTAATGGAATACGATTTTTGTATGAATGAAGCCTCATTGTTTAATGCTCAGCAGCACTTCCATTTCTGAGGCAAAATGAACTATCAGGGTACTTCCCACTCTTTGGCAAAAAGAAGATGAAGAGGCATAGTTCAAATACCGGAAGAATGACGTCTATTATACATGCAGATGCTCCAGAAAGTTTATTATTTTTCTAACCAGAAATGATGTCCAGATGTCCAAAGGTGACTTTTGGCCTACTGTCGGCTACCCCTCTCATGGGGCTGCCAGACATGCAGGAGAGCTGCCTGTGGGTGGTAGTGCCTACGCTCTGGTACCAATGCCTCTATGCACGGCAAGTACTGGATTCGTACTGGATTTGAGCATTTGCTTTAGAACATGAGGGGCACGTAATGCCGAACTGGATAGATAGTGTTTGGATTTAATAGCAATTAATAAATTTCTTTTCGTTTCGTATAATGTAAAATGTGAATTTAAATAGCTCCTGTTCTTCCTGAGTCATAATACAGCCACCACTGTACTATACCTTTGATTGAATAGTAAGGTAAATGTAATTGCAATCACTGCACTCTTTTAAAAAGGACATTGCATTTGCTGAAAAGATATAAGCAGACAAATAATTTACAGATTATAACAGGAAAAACAAACTCTTATTAAAAATTTCTTATTAAAAATCATGGAATTCACACACGTTTCAAATTTCTACAGCAAAGCAGAACTTTTTTCCTCAATTCACTGTTGTAATTGCCAAAAAAGTCAATGTTCTCAAAACTTTACAACTTACCAGGCAACATTACAAAAAAACCAAACCAAAACAAAACAAAAAAAACCCCAACAAATCCAAAACAAAACAGGAAGCACCCTGCTTTAACTTTTCTGTCTATAAAAAGGTGATGATTTCTACCTTTGCAGTATCATTTCCATTTCACGGTCCTCACTTAAGTTTTGTAATATTTGCAAAGAATTTTCAAGTTGGCATCTGATTTGGCTTTGTAGCTTTTCTGGTATACTGTTGTACATTTGCTATTTTTATTCTTCTTGGTGCACTTACTACTGCTTTCATCTTGCTAAACCCTATCTAGAAAGAATCACTAAAGCGGCAGCCAGGCTAAGTGGCCTAACGGAAGAAAGAAGGGAGTTCTGGATGCCTTGAAAATTACTCTGGTGTATATTTTTATCAAGTAAATATTGATAAAGTTGTCCTGATAAAAGTCACGGGCAACACAACTTTTTACCAGTATAATGGCAGTTTATTTCAGTGGAAAAAGGATTTGGCCCATCTGTATGTTTTTACTGATAATCTTGAGCATATGCACAAAGGATTTAAAGCAGTTTTTGAAGACTGACATCTTATTTTTGTAAACTTTTTACAGTTGCTCATCAATGCCTCTGTAGTGCTTAACTTGAAAAAACAATTTTCAGTTGGAAAGTCAGTCACGTAAACTGTAAAAACATAAAATGTCATGCATTTGCCAGCTGAAGTAGTAAAACAGTATTTGGTATAGATGCCTCTTAGTATAGATGCTTCCTAGTATAGATGCTTCCTATTATAACTAGGAAGTAACAGAAATATTATCTATTTCTGCTCTAACATAGAGCACTGCAGGTCTTCCACAGTGGAGATCTTGGGGTCAGATTCTTATTGCAGCTGTAGCCTGACAAATCCCGGGAAGGAGAGGAAGTGCTGTGCAGATGTAATTGGAAGCAGAAACCATGTTTTGCTCATTACTTAGCTACAGCTGTCACTGTAATATGTTATGGATTTGCATGGTGGACTTTATCTTACACATACGAAGAAACACAGCAGCTGTAACCATCCATACCTAGTCTGAGGGCTGCCACGGGCTGTGACAAACACACTTCCAGTCTGCGCTACAGCGCAGTAGACGTTGCACGCCAGAATTGGAATGCATGACATTCTTACCTGCAAGTCAAATCCTGATTCCACCTTAATTGTGTTAAATAAAATACATGAAACACACATACAGAAGAAAATGGCCACGTAAGTCATCTGCAGTCTTCAACCTCCAGGGACAACGTTGTCTGTGGGAAAGCTAAAATAGGCCTTCCCATCCTGCTATCTCCTCATGCTTCTATGGCAATCTCCTCTGGAGAAGAAGGTGCTGAAATTTAAATATTCCTCCAGCAGCAAAACCCATAGGCTGAACGACCCTGCTGGCGTGTTCTTTGCCAGGGTAGACTGAGCACACAGGGTAGAATCTGGCTTTTATACTTCTATTTTAGTTTCAGCAGCAACATTAATAAAGCATGGCAGCTTGCCCTCATTCCAATTTAGTGGCAGCCTTATTATACAATGCACTTTGATGTACAGTACTCTCTATTTGCTATCAGATTGGGAGACAAAATCATATTGCAACACAGAATCTGATAATTTTTCTCACTCTTGACTTAGGAGCGTGAAGGTTACAGCTAAAATGTGGAATTTGGTTATGCCATACTGGACTTTTTACAGGAAAATCTTTTTTTTTTCTTAAATTGGTATTTGAAATCTGGTATGATATGTGTGTCTCTGTAATTGTAAGGATTTGTCTCTGCAGCATCAGTAGCAGTTTGGCCTTTCAGCATAGTATTTATGGAAAGAAGGACAAAATGCCAAAGGGAAGAAACATTCAACCCTAAGTATAGATGGAGTAAAATATTGAGTAATGGCTGCTGGATCTGACTTGCTTTCAGAAATGGAATCATAAGTATTCCCAGTTGCTCCTGGGTCAGTGCTGTTATGGTGTAGCATTTTATTTTCAGTGTTCACTGAGAAATTGAAGACATTCCCTGAGAAAGATGCCCTGGTTCACTGAGCTAATTTTCCTTGAGGGAAAATTAAGTATCCTTAAAAACAGAAATGACGAAAATATGTTCCTGAGGAGTAAGATCTAATCAGTAGAGTTATTGCAGACCATCAAGTAATTAACCCAAACTGGCTTTACTTCTAGTATAGAAATATCTTACTATTTAGCATTTCTGTCTGTGAAGGGATTTGAGTATCTTTGTCAAATTAGATCTGAACCTCCTTAACAACTACTACAGAACACTGTCTATCAAAATTCAGACAGACTTATCATTTCAAGAACATCTAAAACCATTGTAATGGGAAGAAATTAAGGTAACAGAGACCTTCTTTCTCTACTGTATTAGCAGAACCAGCCAGAGATGCAACCAACAGGATCTCAGTGTTCCCATAAGGACTAACACCAACAGGATGAAACCACCTTCAGATTTGCATGGAAAAAAAAATAGTGCAAAGTGAGTGCCTTGCCCAAGTATGATGCAGAGAGAGTTCTAAGAATTAAGATGCACTTCTCCTTATTAAGCTGCCCTGAGGGCAGGAGAGTGTGTTTTATCCATTAGCTTCATCCACGTGCTCTTGTCACCAAATCACATAATGGTTTGGGTTGGAAGGAACCTCTAAAGATCGTCGCTGCCATGGGCAGGGACGTCCTTCACAAGACCAGGCTGCTCAAAATCCCATCCCGCCTGGCCTAGAACACTTCCAGGGATGGGGCATCCACAGCTTCCCTGGGCAACCTGTTCCACTGCCTCACCACCCTCACAGGAAAGAATTTCTTCCTAATATCTAATCTAAGTCTACCCTCTTTCAGTTTAAAACCATCACTCCTTGTCCTGTCACTACAGGCCCTGGTAAAACATTTCTTTCCACCTTTCTTATAAGCCCCCTTTAAGTATTCAAAGGGCCCAATAATAACTCCCCAGAGCCTTCTCTTCCCCAGGGTGCACAACGCCCAACTCTCTCAGCCTGTCTTCATAGGAGTAGTGCTCCAGCCCTCTCATCATCTTTGTGGCCTTCTCTGGGCTCACTCCAACAGGTCCATGTCCTTCTGGTACTGGGGACCCCAGAACTGAACGCAGTACTCCAGGTGGGGGCTCAGAAGAGTGGAGCAGAGAGGGAGAAATGCTACTGAGAGAAATGCTGTTCCGTGGCATACCACTACCCTGCACTCCTAATAACACTATTTCGTCAGCATTTAGGCCTGATTGCATATTTTTGTGTATTAGTGAAAGCCACTGGTATGAAGATTGTAGTTAATCACATGGTGAATCCTGAATATGTGAGTGTAGGGAGCTGGGGAGAACAGACGAGCTGGGAAAGGAGGGTCTCCATGCAAGGCTGGGCAGGCAGCATCTCACTCTCCCAGCCCATTGTCCCTCTGCTGCAAAAGGCTTCTGTGCATTTGATTTCCAGAAAGGGCATATGCCAAATTTCACTCAGACAATGGATGACATGAATACAACACAACAGTGCGAGCTGACACGTATTTGCACCTTATTTGTTCATGCAGAAGAAACAACTGGATTCATAACTCAAATCATGCAAAGGATCAAAGAGCTAGGCTAACATAAGCAAGCAGCTGTGTTGGCAGCTGAGATGGAGACCTCCGTCTCTCCCCTGGAAGCAGCAGTCTCTTTTACCTCCCCAGCAAGAAATGCTAGTCCTGAAATTCCACAGACAGATTTGCACAGCCTGAGGGAACTGTGCCTATAGATGAAGTCCTGCATGCCTTTTTCAAAAGAGCAATTGCAGGGCTTCACGCAGCCAAAATTGCTATTGGAACAGCTTTGCTCACCTGAAACCTTGGATGAGTGTTAATTCACTCGTTGGAAGTCTGCCCTCTGAAGTCTAGCAGACAGGGGATCAGATTGTGGCGTCTAGATCCCGGTGTCCTTTGGCAGAGTTGGGTGGCTGACCCGGAGTCAATAGCAGCACCTTCAATCTCTTTCTAGTCGAGGGCCTAAATGTGGGTGAGACGACAGGAGGCAGCTACCAGTTGCTGCACTAGGAAGTAAATCTCACTTTGTTTGCTCCCCTCACCTTCCTTCCCCTTCTGGTTCAGGAGGGAAAAATCATACTGGATCTATGACCTCTGGGCCTGCTGTGACTTTATCCAACAGAGAAATGTATCCAGGTAGAGAGTCCCCATCTATACTGAGGTACTTCAGTGTCTAAGAAAATATACAAGGATGACTTCCACCCAGTCAGAAGACTTCTAGGTGTCTTCAGGGACATTTTGCTGACATCCAATACTGTGAAACCACTGGCAAATTTCGGGCAGTGGGTTTTAACTGGAAAATTATATTCTAGTGATAGATGGCAATGAAAAGCCCTAAAACCAAACATTATGACACAGAGGGAAACGCTTTTGGTCTGGTTAGATCTAGGCTAGACCTTATCTAGCACCTGAGTGTGAGGCTTACATGCAGCACAATCAAGAGTTACGTCATGCCAATCTGTTAAATCTTCTCTGTGGCGTGGAGAGTATTTCTTTGAATGAGGGTCAAATAACACACTTTTGCCATTGAATTTGCCTTGCAGCAGAAGATACAAATACATCGTTGTCCTGGTTCCGGCGGGG
>VYZM01024116.1:89131-107939 GCA_013398915.1 Dromas ardeola | reverse complement strand
TCTTCACCCCTTGCTTTCATTTAATCAGCCTTGCAAAAAGAGCTATTATTTTTGCCTGGCCTTCACAGGACTCTGCGGGTTGGCTGGCACTGGGTGGGTGCCACCGGGAAGCATAGGGAGCATCCTCCGTGCAGGGTTCGGATACGGAACTCCTGCCACGTGCCTGCCATGGCTGCTCGTGGCCTTTCCTTCACCATGCGGTGCTTTCATATGCACGTCTTCAGTACCAAGCCAAAAAGGTGGCTTCCCGAGGCATCCCAAAATTGTCTTCTCCAAACTGGAACCGGAGCCTCTCAGAGGTCCCTAGGAGCAGGGAAAGCACATGCATGATCTTGGAGGCAAACAGGAACAACTGTTATTCTCCCTCCTATTCCATCCACCCTTGAATTTCAGTGATGGCTCCAGGAGGAAGGTTTGGCTCCTGTTCAGGGGTTTCCAAGGGGAAAGCTCTCCAAGGCATGCCAAAGCACACAGCAAAGCATCCCCCCTTTGGAGAAGCACAATTGGGCACCTGTGGTACCACTTCAGCAATCTCTGCATCCCTGTCCTGCAGAAGTGTAAGATCTTACGCCAGCATCGCTCTGTAAAGTGAGAGAGGGAACAAGAGCGCGTTGTGCGTTAGCATCAGGCTTTAGCCCCGGCAATTGTGTGAGCTAATCAGCAGTATTACATGCACGTCTCTCGTGCGACTTCAGACATCTCACCCCAAAAGCTCCTGTAGCAAGGGATTAGGGAAGAGGCTGGGGAAGTTAAAAACTCTCCACTGGAAATTTGTTTCAAGATGTTTACAGCCAGCTCCTGTTCAGAAAAGAGGTTGCTTTGTCTGTGCGTTACCTCGAGAGCCCAAGGACTGTGTGTGCTGCTGAACGGCCAACACCGCTGCCCTGCTTTCACCAAACAGCCCTGTAGAGAGAAAAGCAGCCAGCAGGAACGTGGTACCCCAGGTTGAACCCGCACCAGGTTGAGGACAAAGCATCTCTACACATCTTGTTCTCTCATGGTGGAAGTCCTGGTTTAATTCAGACAGTGGCACAGGCATGCAGGATCCCTCGGAGGCAGCGACACCCCCCCAAGAAAGCTTTGTGCGATGGAAACAAGCCCATTCCCTTTGAAATATCCAGGGGCCACAGTCACTGATTAGGGGTATTGGAGGGCATCTCCCTGACTAGCCTCAAAGGCCTCGCCCTTCCCCAACTCAAAAATCGAAGTATTGCATCAAGCAGAATGAATATCCATTCACTGAATAAAGTGAACAATATTTTCAAAAAGGAGAGCAAAATCTCAACACAGGCTGTTCACATCATGGTGGTACAACACAGCTTCCCTGTAGGGACAGTATGGCCAAACAAAACCTGTCGATTTGGTCCGAGCAGATAACCCAAGCAGCTCAAGTACCTGTGCTGGCCCATGGAGGTCTTTGGAGATAACCCAGAGTCTTCACTCAGCATTGCTTCTGAATCCCAAGATTCCCACAGATCCCAAGCCTTTGGGACCAGCTCTTTCTCAGCTTCTCTTGCCTTGTCTTTTTGGAGCTTAAGCTCTCTGGGACAGAGCACCCACGGCACCCCGACCACCGGCACTCGCTGCGTGGTTGCGCTGTGCATCCATCCCATGAGCAGGCGCAGAAGAACATCAGCACTGCCAGCGCGTCACGATCACAATGGGTTTGGAAGTGTTTATGGCAGAAACAGCGGTTTCTCTTCTCAGGGCCCAGTTTGGACCGATGCATGAAAGAAAAGGTTCCCCAGCCAACATTAGCTGGCAGAGCTGGTTCGTAATCAGCCAGGACAGATGGGAACACACAATGCCTTGAACCCAATCAAGAAAACATCCCAGGAATGCCTGTTAATGCAAACCTTTAGAGGGGTAAAACGGTCATTCCAATCAGAGCAGGATGATTGATTCCAACCTGAGAGAAATGCACAAATCAAACTGATTCCTATCCAGGGGAAAAAACCCCTGGTTTGATCTGAAGAAAGGCTTGACAGCAGATGAATTCAAATTTTTTCAGTTTCCAAGATAAACTAATACGATGGCAATCTGAATGCATAGGCACTGAGGAAAGCCGAATTAGTAAGTCTCATTCGTATATTTTGCAAAACCAAATGAAGGGTTACACTCAAACTATCGGGGACGTGGCTTTCCTCCCAGGAAGCATCCTTTGCTTCCCTGCTTTACCTATAAATTGCATTTACCCCCAGGTGTGTCACTGGGGCTGTAAATAAGAGCCATCCCTTTGGAAGGGCTCGTGCAGCAGCGCCAGTTCGTGTTAAGAGGTCACCTCCTCTTCTTAACATTTCCCTCCAATGCAGAATTATAATCTCATGTGTCAGTATGCATTTTGGTTTATAAAACAGGCATGCAACACATCCAGAAGAAAAATTGCACCTGTCAAATGCCCTACCCCATGAAATAAACCTGTGCAATTTCACTTTTCACCTAGTAAATACCCAAGCGCTCTCCAGAGTGGCCCCCTCCAGTATTCAAATCTGTTTCCATTAATATTAGAAGTTAGGAGGGTTTGGGAGAAAAGGAAGGAATTGATTAAAAGCAGATGGTATTCATTATCTTGCTAATCACAATCCTGCAGGGTTTTTACAAAGAAAAAAGAGAAAGAAAAAGCAACATCAAGAAAAGGTCATGCTAGGACTTTTCAAATAAAACATTAGAAAAATAACACTTCCAAGGATTTACTCCCCTCTCATGAGAAAATCAGCTTGTTTCATATCACAGCTCAGCCACGCTGGGAAAATGCCTTTGTGATGCAGACATCATTCTCACATTTTGTGCTGGGACTGCGAACCTTCGCCGAACGTCTGAGAAAAAAAACCTGCTGAAAGGGTCATTACTGTGCGCACCGTCCCACAGCCTCCGGTGGCACCGCTGTACCTCCCAGCCTTCTTCTTCTTTTTTTTTTTTTTTTTTCCTAAAGGGAAGTCACAAATAAGCAAATAAAGCAAACAAAACCAAACAGAAATAAAACAAATAAGCAGCCTGTTGGCCATAACCAGCGTAGTGGGAAAACCCAAGGATGGATTATGTTCAAGCTGACTGGCTGGAGTTCACTCAGAACAATTTTCTTGGGAGGATTTTCGCTCTTGGTGTCTGATCCTGCTCCCATTAAAGACAACAAAAATGTTGTTATTAACTGTCCATAGCACTGGGAGAGGGAGAGATGCCTATAACAAAGGCCTTGGCACTTTTTCACGTTATAAAGTCACCAGATTTAAACGGGTCACATTCAGCCTTGCTTCAGGACAGCAGAACAGGATGCCATTCGTGAGGCGGCGGCTTGGGAAAGAAAATCCCAGCGGTGTTTTTCAACTGTTTGCTTGTTCACCACTACACTCTCCTCTACCTTTTCAAAACCTGCCAGGGTCTCCACAAAAAAACTACCCAGAAAGCCCATTGTGTTAAACCAAACCTGTGGGTCCTCCTGCTCATCACTCTGCCGCGTGCCTCTGGGTAGCCGGGACAGGGGATACCGGTCCCCTGAGGTAGCAGCATCTCAAGGTGGGTTCTGCAAAGACAGGATGCAAAATCCAGTTAGGATATGCTCAGCCTCTTGGAATGAGAGGCACGAGGAAACCACCAGCTGTTGTCATTGACAATAGACTTTATTCTTTTCCTATGATTTCTTTTTTTTTTTAAATAGGAAGCGGTTTTACGACATGCGGCCAAAATGTTCCGCCAGTAGACATGGTGCTACATAAGCCAAAAAAGCTATGCGCTGGTGAGATTTTGTGGTCTTCAGGCTGAGATTCCTAAGCAGCTATTTATATGATAATTTATTTTTGTAACCACAATGACTCAAGGCCGCTCCAAATGGCAGCGGATTCATTGTTAACAGTCTTTCTGTGCCATCTCACAAGGTACTAAATAGCTTGGAGACAACTGAGTCCCCAATATGCCTCAACGTCACTCCTGCTCCCCATCTGGGCATGTACAGCACATCTATGCTGATATTTAGGCTTGACCTAAGATTTCCCTTTGACTGTCCCCAGATTCTCCTGCTGTCATTTCCTTACTCTCAGGTCAGTCCTTTTGCAAGGCGAAGGGTCTTGCCTGCAACACATTTCATTTTCAAGATGGGGTGAAAAAGTGTGAAGCGGAAAGAGAGAAAGATAGATTGAGGTCTTGTTCGCAGGCACACGTACAAGAAAAACAAGCAGACTTGTGAACAGTTAAACTTAGGAAACCTAGTTTTCTGCAGCTTTCGCCTGTGTGTTTTCTGAAGGCAACTAACCAAGGTTGAGACTCACGCTGTGACCTTCTCCACAGAGAGACCAACTCAAATCCCCTTCCACCACTCTGCTCCTTGGTTTTATGAACCTTTTATGAACCTTCTCTAAAAGCTTGATGTCTTTGGGATACCGACAGGGCTGGAATCAGGCAATTGGGTCAAAAGCTTTTCCTTTTTTAACCTAAGCACTGTTTTCTTATGAAACCAAGTGAAAACCTGAAGGCCATTCCTTGGACACGTGAGGAGGCAACATGCTGTACCTTCATGGAGTTATGGGTGGTGCCTGCATCCAACGTGAATGCAGAGCTGCTGTACGTACGTCAGGTAAAGCATGGCTATGCAGAGCCCACAATGCCCCACTGCAGTGAGGAGCACCAGCGGCCAAGCACCATGTCAGGGCTTGGTTCTCCCTGGGAAGTGGGTGGGTTGGGAGGCAGGAGACGCCTGCACGGCTATAGACCGTGGGTCACTGCTCACATCCAGTGCTGGTCCAGCATCGCATTTAACACCTATGTTTTTCAGGCCTGAGCTTTGAGCGCTCCCGCCAGGGGATAGAAATAAAACCAGAGCAAAACTAGGGGGGTTTTAGAAACATCAAAAAGAGTCCTGTGTCCAGCTTTGGAGTCCTCAGCACAAGAAGGACACGGAGCTGTTGGAGCGGGGCCAGAGGAGGGCCACGAAGATGGTCCGAGGGCTGGAGCCCCTCTGCTGTGAGGACAGGCTGAGAGAGCTGGGGGGGTTCAGCCTGGAGAAGAGAAGGCTCCGGGGAGACCTTCCAGCCCCTTCCAGTCCCTAAAGGGGCTCCAGGAAAGCTGGGGAGGGACTCTGGAGCAGGGAGGGGAGTGACAGGATGAGGGAGAATGGTTTTCAACTGAAAGAGGGGAGATTGAGATGAGATGTGAGGAAGAAATTCTTGGCTGTGAGGGTGGTGAGGCCCGGGCCCAGGTTGCCCAGAGAAGCTGTGGCTGCCCCATCCCTGGAGGGGCTCAAGGCCAGGCTGGACGGGGCTTGGAGCACCCTGGGCTGGGGGGAGGTGTCCCTGCCCAGGGCAGGGGGTGGCACTGGGTGGGCTTTAAGGTCGTTTCCAACCCAAACCATTCTGTGATCCTATGATTCTGTAGCATCTCCTCAAGGAGCTGTCGTTCCAGCATCCCCATGCAAGAGTCTGCTCCCCAGCCCATAGGGTTAAAGCCTGACCATGCCCCCACCAGGGCGTTGCAGGTGAGGGCCCACCATTCTCCTGAGCTTTTGGTTGCCTGTTATCTCGCCTGTGAGTCCAAGTCTCTGTGGTATTTGCAAGAGGAAAGTTGGAAAGCATATATTTCTGGCTAGCACTTGTTAAATGAAAAGATCCCAGATAAAAGAAAGGAATACTGTACTAATGCTGACACTGCAGAAAGATAAACTGCAGCCTGGAGTCCTCTGGGGCTCTAAGTTATCTAGCTAAATAAAACGCCCCACCCCGCGTACTGAGAACAAAGCGGGGTACGTGGCCATGGCGGGCTGCGCGGTGACCGCCCAGCGGTGAGCTCAGCCCGACACCCAGCCAAGAGAGACCACCACACCCAAGAGAAGCAAAACCCTCCAGGAAACATGACTCTCCTTCACATGAGTTGTTGCTATAATAATTTTGGGTTACTTCCACTTCACCTCCTTGACCTGCAAGCAATGCTGCGGGGTCAATCTTCTGTTTGCCCAAAGCCACCAGCCAAAAGCACCCCCTTCTCTCTCACTCCTTCCCTGTCTGTATCACAGAATCACAGAATGGTAGGGTTGGCAGGGCCCTCTGGAGATCACCCAGTCCCACCCCCTGCCAGAGCAGGGTCACCCAGAGCAGGGGGCACAGGAACGCGTCCAGGCGGGTTTGGGATGTCTCCAGAGACGGAGACTCCACCACCTCTCTGGGCAGCCTGTGCCAGGGCTCTGCCGCCCTCACAGCAAAGAAGTTCCTCCTCGTGTTTAGGTGGAACTTCCTGTGCTCAAGTTTGTGCCCGTTACCCCTTGTCCTGTCGCTGGGCACCACTGAGAAGAGCCTGGCCCCATCCTCCTGACACCCCCCCTTTCAGTATTTATCAGCGTTGATAAGATCCCCCCTCAGTCGCCTCTTTTCCAGACTGAAGAGACCCAAATCCCTCAGCCTTTCTCCATCAGAGAGGTGTTCCAGTCCCCTCATCACCTTGGTAGCCCTCTGCTGTCCCCTCTCCAGCAGTTCCCTGTCCTTCTGGAACCGGGGAGCCCAGAACTGGACCCAGCACTCCAGACATGGCCTCACCAAGGCAGAGTAGAGTATTTAAGTACACCAGAGTATTTAAGGAAGAAAAAAAAAAAAATACCACAAGACATCTTTCATTTTAACTTCACAGTCAGCATCAGGCACAACTATTTTGGAAAAGCATAAGGAAATAGCCTGCTCCTCATACGTTTGCTGCTGGATCCCATTTCCATCCCTTCCCAGCTGAACCCCATGAGCTGCCCGAGTCACACAACGCACCATGATTCTTTGGTGGAGCCAAAATCAGAATCAGTCGGGTAGAGGCAGAGGAAAGGTAAAAGATCCCAGTAACGCTCCCAATCTGGCTGGGCTTTCAGGCTGGGGACATGTGCCCCAGGTCGGCGGGCTCCTCGATGGCCCCAGCTGCAAACCTTTCCATGCATTAATCTTTCTCCTTTGCCCAAGTCACTTGTCTGGATTCAGACTAGGTCTTTAAATAATAATCTTTTGGGCTAGGACCAAACATGGCAAAACTTCAGCCAAAAAGGCCAGCTTTTCCAAGGAAAGCCTGCTTGCCAGGATAGTTGTAGACAGTCACAGAGGGAGGAGGGACATTTATGTGTTGCCCACAGGGGGACCATGGAAATTTAGCCAGAGGGGGCTTCCTCAGCTGGAAAGACACCACCAGCCAAAACAAATGCTGAACGTATTCCTTGCAGTATTTCTTTTGGTGATTTGGGGGCATGGGGGAGGTTTGCTGGCTGAGGTCCTTGGGGAGTTTCGCCCTGGGAATCCCCCCGTGTTTACTCCCGCACACGTGGCACAACATAACGCGCTCGGGGAGAGCATCCCCAAGCCCCCAGCACACAGAGCAGCCATGGGAACTTCCAGCAGCTCCCGGGCCTTGGGAGAGCCGCTTTGCAGGAAAGGGCTACAGCTGAGCACATGAGATTTTCCCCAAGACAAAATGCCTTTTTTTTTTTTTTTTTTTTGTGTTTCCCCCCCTCTCCTCACTGAGCTGATGGGAAACTGTTTGCAAAACTAGAAATACCCCCTATGGAAAAGTCTGAAAGAATTCAAAAATAGTGAAAGAGCTGCATTCTCTAAAAGTCACTGGAGTGGAATTTGATGGAAGGTAAGATCTTCTCCATAGTGTTTTCTAATGCCTTTCAGAATTCGGTAGCAGAGATCTAATTTTCTGTTAAGTTCCACAAGGAGGTTACGAACAAAATCCATCGAGATAAAACCCGCTGTTCAGTATGGTATACTTACGGTTTTTTCTTTCTTTCTTCGTAGATAATCAAACCTTCACCTAGATACTAAACTGCAGAGGTTTATCTGTAATTTGAAGATAGAGCTCACACACTGAAAGACAGATCATGTCTCGAGCATATTCTGAAACATACTTTTAGGTATTAATTCTGTTATGAAAGCATTAACTTCAGCCCCCAACTGTAGACGGAGCTGGTTCTGCACTTACAGAGTTAATCCCGCTGATACACGTGAAAACTGCAGCATACCTTCTCCGGTCACTAGCTTGCAAGCTGGACTCACGGGTTTGCTGGTCACTGGGATAATTTAGGAGTTATTACCTCATTTTTGGAGATTGCCTTTAGAAATGGAGAGTTTGCGATCAGGCTACTTTTTGCCCAGACTTGCTTTAGCTCCTCCATTCAGAAACCTTAAGTATAAGGGGAGGAGGGATGGGGGGGCACGTTGTTTAGCAGCAAACAGACACTATCCCTCAACACAAAATCATCTCCATAACAAAGACAATGAAGCTTGTTTATAATCTGAGAACGATGCAGTTTTACACCCTTTCAGAATAGCAGAAATGTAACACATCACTAAAAATCAGTATAAATAAGCCCGTGCTACTGTTCCTGAACAGTGGTGCAAGGAGGCATAATTTGGCATCCTGTAAGTTTCTAAGTCCCCACTTGAATTTCTTATAACTTCTAATGACTGCCTGTGTCTGCAAACACACCCTTCCTTGTCCATATGTGGACTGAGCACCAACCTAAGGTGGTCGGTATAACCAGGGGGGAAACAGCTGAGGTTGAGCTACTGGAGTCATCCCTGGTTTGTCATCACAGGTAGCGCAGCAACTGCTTTAGATTTCACTAATGGCATGCCCATGGAGCCAAACGAATTGCTCCTAGGACTGGAAAAAAACCCAAAACCCAAAAGCACGCAGCCCAGAAGTATCGCACACTGAATTGCTCTGAGACACGTCAGGGCTTCAAACTGCTCCGCTCAGCGGAAAAGAGACACGCCAATAACGCGGCAGTGCAGAAGTTACCATCACAATGCACATTACCGTTTCGGTTGTTCATCTCCAGCTGATGTTTGAGTTGGAAAGGCCGTGGTGACGATCAGCGCTTTGTGGCTCAATGAAGTCCTGTGGTGAAGCCCGTGCTCCGAGCGTGGGACAGTGGCATGGGGCAAAAGCCACCGTCAGTGACGCAGCTGGAAGGACGTATCACTGCACAGCTGGGAAAGACCTTGCTGGGAATGGATTTAAGCTTTGGGTTGGCCTTTGGGGAGACTTTCTAACCTGCTCTTCCAAATGAACTCACCGCACGGTCCTGCAGCCTCCAAGGCAAGTCTCATCGAGAGACTTTCTCAAGACGCTGACTGCCTTGATGAGTAACGTGCAACGAAAGGAGCCAAGCCTGGCAGAGCCAGGGTCACCGGAACACTCACGTAATTTCAGTTGTAAATATGAGTATCTCACTGTTATTTACTCAGCAGATGAAGACCACTTGGAGAGACGGGTGTAATCGTAATACTCAAACACTGGCACTCCAACTTCATGCCTATGCGTAACTAGCTCCTTAAATAAAAGCTGAAGTTTTCAACACATTCTTTTACTGTCCTTCTACAATCACTTACCCTTACAGTGGTCTCTAGGATTATGTCCATACACATACTTCCCAATTCATCCCATTAAGAAGGATGCTACGGATGCTGCTGCTTTATTTTCATTGCCTTAAAGACACAGGCGGCACTGCTTGAGGCCTGGGTTTTGCACAGGGAATATAATTGCTTTGAGATCACATGAATCTAATGAGATTTCTTTCCTGAGCGTGCAGTAAAAATGCACATTTCCTGTCCACCTCATAGTCCCCCATACAGATGTTCTGGTTCTCTCAACATGTCCCATTACCCAGGTCTGCAGGAATACCAAGGAGTGAATTGCATTTTAGGTTAGACAAATGAGGCGGGGGCGGCAAATTTATATGCTTTATGATGGCAGATTTTTTTTTGGTTCCTAAGACAATTAGTATGCTCACTTAACTTAAAGGAGGAAAAAAAAAGAAATACAATACGGCTCAGCATTCAAATATGAACCACCAGGCTTTGGGAGGTTTGCTCAGCAACCCAAGCTTGAGAACTGGCACAGGCTCAGGCTAACGGGAGAATTGCCGTAATCCATTAGAAACGGCAACGCATGGCACCGGTGGGGCCGCCGGTAAAGCAGGGGGTTAACGGGAGCGGAGAGTCCCTGCAGCAGCTCTTTTAGCTTGCGGCTATCTCAGTTCTTTGCTGCAGATAAGGTTTTGTGTCTGTTCCTCCGAGGGGGTAACAGAGACAGGGAAGTGACTCGCCAAAGATCACACAAAGTATGCCTCATGCAAAACAAGGCATGAAACCAAGAATCACTGATTGACAGTGCTTGCAACGGCCCAAACAACACCCTCAGGCCAAGTCCTCCTTCCGGGAAGCTCAACCGAGCACAAATGCTTCATTTTCCAAGAGCAGATCTGCTCCAAGCCTCGCATCTCCCGGGCAGCACAGGCAGCCAGCTCTCTCTCCATGGAAACTTGAACACCCAAAGTGGCGCGAGCAGCTCTCCCCATGACCAGCCACTTACAGGCAGAGAAAAGGTTTTTTGCAAGTCTGCAGAGCAGCGTTGCATCGCAAAGTCTCCCGTATCACTAATTTTAGGGGGTTCCAGTAGGAGCACAGACCTCACTGCCCAGGGGGACGCTTATCCTGGAGATTTTTCCTAAGCATTTCTGCAAGGCCGGCACTGATCATGTAGCTGAGCAGCTTGGAAAGTCTGAGGACACGGATACTTTGAGATGCTAACACAACACAATTAATACTTTTGTTTATCATTACATCTACTGGCAGCTACATGCCAGTGCCCTGTACAGAAACCCCGGGTAGTTGAAGGGAACTTCAAATGAAACACAAGCTGTGGTCAACCTGCCCAAGTGCCCCGGGTGGACAAGAGCCAGAGATGGCAGACGTTTCTATGGGAGCACACCCCTCGCTGACCACCGTCTGGGAAAGCAGGAACTCAGTTTTACTGGAATGCGATTGAGGATTTTGTTTTCAAGAGAAACTGCAAGGCAGGATCCAAACAATGCTGCATTTGTCCCTGTAAAGCCTCGGGGCTGGCACTGGCAGGGCAGGAGGTGCTCGCGGTCTTGGAGCACGAACACCCAAGAGGGCACCAAGTAGCCCTGGCTGCTCCCCCCCCAGCCTTGTACAGCATCCCAGGGCTGTGCCGTGAGGTGGATGCCCTGGAAAAGCCACCCTGGGATGGGCTTCATCCTCCCGGGGTTACGGCTGTGCCGCAGATCCACCCCGGGCATCCCTCCTGGATTTTACTGACTTGGTTTGCTCTCTGCAAATGGATGTAGGCATTGAAGAGCAGCAAGGTACCTTCGGCCCATAAAAAGAAGCTCAGGGCCCAAGCAGCAAGTGACAATTTAGAAGACTCACAGGTTTACAATTCCTCTGGTTTTTGGTATGCATTTGAGGCATTCAGTGTCATCTGTCGCACCCAACGAATCAGGTAACAACCGCTCAGGTGCACCCTCTTCCCACACCTTTCCGTTAACGCTTCCCTGTCACTGATCTCAGCCCAACAGTCCCAGCCGGTGAGACACTGAGCAGAGATGACGGGTGCAAGGCTCTCGGAGACAGCGAAAGGGAATCGCATGAACAGGGAACCAAGAAGTGCTGCTGAACTCCCGATGTCTCTTGGGCTCCTCCTTAAGCCGGCAATGACCCGGCCTCTCTCGTATTTGCCCAACTCACCTGTAGGGTTATTGCCGGCAGCAAAAAAGCATTTCTAGCTGGGTGCTCAGCCAGTGCCCAAAAGCAGTGACGGGAGCTGCGATGGTTCAGCACAACCCACATCCCAGTCACACCCACTGCGCCAGCAGCGCTGGGACGCCCAGGCACCAGCACCTTGGAGCCAGCTCGTGTCAGGCGCCACGGCCATAATCCCACAGAAGCTTCAAGACAAAAAAAAAATAAAAATCACAAATGATCATTAACAGCACTGCGGATGCGCAGCGTGCGCAAGAGCTTGGATCCGTGCAAATTGTGCCTTTTTCTGGATGCTCACCAAGCGCTGCCCGGAAGGATGCTGTGGGAGAGGGCAGCGTGTCAGGGTGCCAGCGGCCCCAGCGGAGCCCACTCCCCGTAGCTAAGTTGGCAATGCCATCTAGTGCATAGAGACAGAAATAGCACAGTGTCCGGGGGCAGGCAGGCGTGCACGGCGCCAGATGTGCAGTCCAGATGTGTTCTCAGCCAGGGAGGGAGGGATGGCGATGGCACCGGGCTCTGGCCACGGCAGCCCTGGGTACCAGTGCCGCGCTCACAGCCCTTGCAATGCACATCCACGCAGGCCGATACATCGCCTGCCCTGGGGTGTTTTCCCCACCCAAAAAGAGCCCAGTCTTATCCTGAAATCCCCACTTGCCTTGAGAGGGAGGGGAAATCCTCCCCTTTCCCCAATGGCTTTCAACTGAATTGTTCCAGCTTCATCAGCCTGTGGTCTTTATGGCCAATATAGCTCAACATCGTGGCTCTCTGGCGTCACTCAAATGTAAAACATCTCCCACAGAAACATTTTTTTCATGCAAGGCAAACACTCTCTCAGTAACAAGAAACATTTTTTCTTAGACATGAACAAAGGGTGAGGTTTCTTCAGACAAAGGAACCAAAGGTTTCCTTTTATTGAGAGCGTTCTCTGACGCAGACTGAAATCTTTTGCGTTTTGGGGTTGGGGCTTTTTTTTCCTGAGTGCCTACTTTTTCCAAAAATATATCTCAGCTGATTATCATTTTCTTCTTGTGCAACTTTTCTGTAATTTCACCAGTGATTTAAAACTTTTTTTTTTTTTTAAATGGAAATCATTTGGCTTTTAAAAATATTTTTAACCAAAAAAAAAAAATACGTCTTTCACGAAGAATGTGTGACCTCTACCAGCAAAATATTTCAACGGCTATTGAAAACAGATATTTTGTTAAGAAAATAATGAGTTATGAATTTTTTGTTTCGTTGAAAAATGGGTCCATTTCTAGCTCGGTGAGACACAGCTCTATCTCCAATTGTTTTCCTAAGTTGTTCTTCAACCTGATTTAAAGGAAACAACTTTTTTTTTTTTTAAAAGCTTTCCATTTTTCCATACCTTTAACGAAGCATGCAAGAAGACTCTGTTGCTCATTACAAACTCTTTGCCTTACGAGTGCTTTAGACATTTAATAGGCACAAAAACTCAGAAGAGGGAGGAAATTGGTCTACCTGGGCTTGATGTAGAAATACAATTTAATATCTAGACCAGGTCCACCCCACTTGTCGCTGCGGAAGGTCATGGGTGCAAGAGCCAGCCTGGCTCCCCGTGGCCGAATACTGAATTAGCAGAATGATGCGGAGGTAGAGCAGAGGGGATATTTCATGGTGGCTACTGGTGTGCTCCAAGGGTTAAATCCACCTTGGCCATGCAAGGACCGGCAAAGCCTCTCCGTAGATGAAGCTGGATGAAGCGGGACCGGGAGCAGGTTCAATGCGACTGCTGCTGGAATCAGCAGGAGCCGCTCCACAGCCTTGGAGCTAAGTCAGGGCTGAAGTAGCGACTGGAAGGATAAAAGCTTGTGGAATCAGGCCTTAAACCAACAGCTCCCGGCTCAGTCCAGCCTCAGAGAATGTCTAAAATAACCAGTATCATTACAGGCCCACATGTTAAAATAAATGAAAATCAGTAATGTTAATAGACATTAATTCATGCTAATAGAATCACTGCTCCAAAAGCAGAGTTAATAAGCCCAGCTAGACCACTACCACCGTCTACATATTAAAAAGATCCAAAACATTTAAATATTGACCACATTCCTTTGAAATTAATAGTATTTCCTTTGGATTACGCATTGATCTCGGCTGAGCCGTGCTTGACATCTGGAGCAGTTAAAATAGCAACCTGAACAGCCGTAGTCTGCCACTAATTTTGAAAGGAGAAAACCCATTTTAACTTATGTGCTCTCATTAAAACCACTCCGCTGTCTCAGCGCTGGGCTCAGAAGAGGAAAGCCACGAATCCATCGCCGGCAGATTAGCTGAGCCGGGGCTGCCGCACCACCGCAGCCTGGCTTGCCCAAGGTTAAGCCCATGGGTCCCCGAAATCCCCGTCTTCCTGGAGGAAAGGCCCCTTGCACAGAGCCCTGCTGCTCATTTCCACACTGAAGGCATCATTTTGCTGCTTACTTTCACATCAGGATCTTGGGTTCGTTATGGCCAGGACTGTTCCGGTGCTCGGCTCCGTGCCACAGTCCTGCCCGCCCCGCAGGGACGGGCAGCCTCGGCACAACCTTCGTCACCGCAAACGCCAAGGAAGGCTCCCGGCACTGCCTCACCCAACAGCGGGCACGTGGGCACGTGGCTGTGGAGCTGGAGGGGTTTCGGGTGTCGGTGGGGTTTTCCCCCCTTTAATGCTTTTGAAAACCAAAGGATGGGATACATTGCTTCCTCCGTCCATCGAGACAGGACTAAAAGACAGGTTTGCTCATGGTTTCACTCAAGTTTTCCAGGCACCTCCCAATTGTATAAGTTTAGCAGCTCCTCACAGCTGGGGATCCTGCTTCAGTCCTCTGGGTGCGAGCAGCGAGGGCATGAAACCAAGGAAGGGAGCAAACCACCCTTTGCAACAGGAGCAAAACCTGCCGAGGAGGTTTTTTCCCTCCCGGAAGCCTCAAATTCATTTCTGGTTCCTGCAGTCGCCTGGAGGGTGGAGCGCAAAACCCCGGGACAAACCTGCTCCTGCGCCCCGCTGCCAGCTGCATCTGCCTCCCATCACAGAGGGACGCAGGGGTAGCACGGGCCAAAAGGAGCTACCACCAGCCCCTCTCAGGAAAGAAGAGGCTAACACAACCCCACGAGGCTGACCTCCATTTAATGTACTTTAAACAACAACGGAGTGAAACAAAGGCCAGGAAGCAAGTGGGTGGCAAAGACACAGCTCAAGTGCTGCCCCAGGCGCTCACCTCCTGTCCTCCCTCGCGTTTCTAACCACCGCCTGCTGGCCCCACAAAGCTGGATGAGCCTCCAACTTACCCCTGTGCTGTGCCAGCACAACGGGATGCAGCACACCTTCAAGGAAGGGGATTTTTACCCTTTTTCTAATCACTGGTTTGCCCTAAGCGTGGCAGGGCACGCTTGCACGGGGCAGCTCTGCCCACCCACCATCCCATCGGTCAGGAGGAGCTCCTCAGGGACCTCATCCTCATCCCTCTGCTCAGCACGAGGCCCCCCGACAGCTTCTCCTGCCCGTTATTGTCTGTGCCGAGGCCATCCCTCCCCATGGCCTCCATGGCTGCCCCCTCCAGGCGGGCGGCAGCGAGCAGGGGTGCTGCGGGGGCGGCTGGCGAAAGACCAGCTGCGCTATCTGCAATATATACATCACCCCTTTGGCTGGGAAGCCAAATGTCAGAATCGTTTAGCGTGGAACACACACAGGGAATAGAACACGCCTAACTTATTTGGCTAATTATTTTGAGACAACGAGGCTCCGGAAGACCTCTGTCAAAGACAACAGCTTCTTTGTAACAGGGACTCTCCTGGCCTCTGGCGAGCCCAGCGCCCGCGCGCTCCCACCTAAACACCGTTCCCGGCTGCCCCTGCTCAAACCTGAAAACCCCACCACTATTTTGTAGCAACAAGTTCGTATTTGATACCGAAGTGGTTCTGAATGCACAACCAACCAAAGAACTTAATAACGAATAAACAGTGATTACCCATTTTAATTTTTTTCAAAATTTGGATTTTTTTTTTTTTTTTTCCTGTGGGAAAAGCAAAAGTAGCAAAGCCATGATGCACCAGCCAAAGTTCCCGCTTGTCTCAAGACACAGAGGTGCTAGAGCCTCTCAGAAGTCAGCGCCTCGTCTCGTTCCCTGAGACATTTTACTTGGAGCACCCTCAGGAACGCACCACAGCCTACCATAGAATGTGTTGGGTTGGAAGGGCCCTCTAAAGGCCATCTAGTCCAACCCCCCCTGCAGTGAGCAGGGACATCTTCAACTCGATCAGGTTGCTCAGAGCCTCATCCAGCCTGGCCTTGGATGTCTCCAGGGATGGGGCCTCCACCACCTCTCTGGGCAACCTCTGCCAGGGTCTCACCACCCTCAGTGTCAAGAACTTCTTCCTAATGTCTCATCTAAACCTGCCCTGCTCTAGTTTAAAGCCATTGCCCCTCGTCCTACGGCTACCTGCCCTTGCCAACAGCCCCTCCCCAGCTTTCCTGTAGGCCCCCTTCAGGGACTGGAAGGGGCTGGAAGGTCTCCCCGGAGCCTTCTCTTCTCCAGGCTGAACCCCCCCAGCTCTCTCAGCCTGTCCTCACAGCAGAGGGGCTCCAGCCCTCGGAGCATCTTCGTGGCCTCCTCTGGCCCCGCTCCAACAGCTCCGTGTCCTTCTTGTGCCGAGGGCTCCAGAGCTGGACACAGGACTCCAAGGCACGAAAAGGCATGGGAAATTCAGAGCAAACAAGAAAGTCACTTAGGCCTGTTTGAGGGACAGCTGCTTTTTCTCTTCCTCCACTGCACCACGCACGCGTCACGGTGCCCAGCTCCTCACCTGCAATCAGAGCAGGGCAGCCGCTCACCCCCAAAGTCAGAGGGGTGGCGTCAAGACACCTGCATTGGAAGCTGCCTCCAGAGACCCACAGTACAGGCATAGATTTGTCTAGGATTGCACGCACCGGCTGATAAGAAATACACTCCATCGTGGGGATCTGAATGATGGCAGACATAAAAAAGAAAAAACAAAAGGCTCCGGGTTAAATCAGAATAGCTTTCCTACTGCAACAACGCAGCTGATGTGTGTGTGTGACCTCACCTCCATAAAAGAGTCCCTGGAAATGCAGATGCATCTCCTGCTAACGTCAGTGAGAAGCCTCCCGCGGACTTAACAGTCCTCAGATCTGCTTCTTGCACAAGACAGCAAGCGCGTGTGTGGTACTGGCGTGGGGGAAATGGCTGAACATGTACAACAATTAGCTTTATAAATGTAAGATTTCAGCTATTGTTTTAGTTGCCTGTCCCTGGGGATCCTCAGCAGCGCTGTATTATTGATGATGCTAAATGGGGTTTTCAACAAAGCTGGTTTGAAGGCTTGTGAACGCCAAAACAGCATTTCAACCCATTAAACTTCACAGACGCAACAATTTCTTCTAAAAATAATCATCAGTTCTTCCCACCAGAAAAAATAAAAGCCTGGCCAATTCCTAACGTGCCAAGTTTCAGGCAGGCCTGATTTTTATGTCTGAGCTTATAAAGCTCTGAAGAAAAGCAGCTTTATAATGGAAACACCGACAGAGCCGAGTCGTAGGTGAAGAGCAGCCACCCTACACAACGGGGCTGCCAGCAACGCATTCCACCTTGCTAATCCTGAATTTTCCTGCTCAGAGGAAAAGATGAGAGGTCTTAACTCCTGCTAACATCCTCACCATTATGCCGATGCAAATACAGTCACGAGGCAATTACCAGCCCAGCCAAGGGCCAGCCATTGTGGGGCCGACAATAGCTTGAGTCCTTCGGAGGAGAAACAAATACCCTCAACCTTCTCCAAGATTTTAAGTCTCATTAGGTTAAATCACTAACCCAATTAACGAGGGGTTTAGCATATTGATTTGCATCAGATTACACGAATTAACGACACACGTAGCGTTAGACAATGTGGCAGGACGCGCTGGGAAGATGAACAGCCACGGAGGGGGACGGCATTGCCGCAATACATGAAAGAGGCACGGGCACCCCGGCTTTTGTGATGGGGATGGAGCTGCTCCCACTCAGCTCCTGCGTGGCCACTGGGGAGACAGAGACATCACCTGGCTGTTGAAATAGATAACAACCTGCGGCAGGTTTGCCAACGTAAAATTTAAAAGCTGATTTTTTTAATGAAGACTCCGGTTTTAAACGGGTGCAGCAAGGTCTGGTGGGGAGTTAAATGGAGATGGCCTCCAGGGGAGACTACCAAGGTCGATGGGTGAGACACATTTCTGCTCTACTCCTGCTGGGACATGGGACACACACAAGCGGATCCACCAAAAAGAACAAAGATTTGGGAAAAAAGCAGCCAGGGCGGCAATGAAACACGGGGCAAAGCCATTGGGAAAGGGCTGGAAGGAGCCCAAAAGGGCAGAGGCCAAGAAGGCAAGGGAGATTCAGGGAGGAAAAGCAGCTCCACCAGCTCCCCACCAGCACCCAGCCTACAGCCCAGGCAGAGCAAACACAAGGTGGGAGGCAACCACACCTTGGCAACACAACGGTGGGATGTGCTGTCAGCATCCTCCAAAACCTGACCGGATTAGCAAAATCCTCTCCCCCTCCGGCCACCTGCCCCCTGCCTGGCAGGGTCCCCCCGCTCTCGCCGGGCTGCCCTGCCCAAGGGACCGCCGAGAAGGATGGTCCTCCCTTTCAGAGGAGAGGGACAAAGGGACCATGCCCAGGATGCCTTCCCCTCCTCCCGGGGCCGGCAGCCCCTCCTTGCTCCAGAAGTTATAAAAGGGCTCTCAATCCATGTAATCCATTAGGTACAAATTACAGCAATTTAAGCACACTTGACCCAGAACTACAGCAAGCCCGTAAAGAGCTGAGTCTTCCCAGACAATTTACACTGTTACAAACCCTCAAACCAACCACAGCAGAGGATTAAAAAACAACAACAAAAGAAAACCAACGAGCAAGCAAACCAAACCCGGAAAACACGATGCTTGAAATAGCATTATCAAGAAATGAGAACTATTACTAGGGTTAGTTCATATTCAGGTAGTCCTAAAAACGCCAGTATTGCACAGTCTCTAACAAACCTGTCTTGCAGCTCCCTTAAACCATTACATCCCAGCCGCTTGAAAGGGAATGCCATGAACACAGCAGTACGTAACCATTTGGGATGGGGACGGCACCCCCAGCCCCAGGGACACGGGCAGGAGGGACAGTCCTGACGCGGGAGCCACTCGCCCTCCCGGGGTGGCTCCTGGCTGCGAGTCCCCCCTGTAGCAGCTCAGGTCAACATGGACCCCACCAGCCACAAAGGGGGCTGCAATGTTCTTGCATCAATTT
>VYZM01024116.1:31707-71374 GCA_013398915.1 Dromas ardeola | reverse complement strand
GCGAGTTTGAGAAAAGGGGCCACAAAAAAAAAAAAAAAAAAAAAAAATAAAAATCACCCGCACAGCAGCGACCCAGGAGGCACCTTCCCATCTTCGGTTCCCGGCTGCGATCCCGCAGCATTCGCCCCCGCTTTGATATTTCATAGGGGTGGCTGATCTTTATGAATCCCAGCAGATGCAGGGGAAACTGAAGCCGCTTTCCCGCGTTCCACGGCGGACAACATGGGATGGTCACTCTGATTAGGCCCTTTGAACAAAGACCTGGGATGATTTTAAAAGCAAATGGGGTTTTGCTTCCTTCCCTGTGTAGGTTTGCGGCTCTGAGCCCGACACAGAGCTGAGCAAACGGGGTGATGAAAAGACAAACCCCCGCCTGCAGCGACTGCCAAACCGAGCCCGAACAAGTGATGGACGGAGCCCGCAGGGAAGCTGTTAGTTCGCAATGCAGTCGCAGGTGAAGAGGACGGCAAAGGGGAAATTCATCAGTCCCAGTCTGGTATTTTACGGTGTCAGAAAGCAACAGGAAGGCACGAGCAGAGGTGAGCTCTGCGAGAGAGTTTCGGGGAAGATTACGAGCAATTACATCTCGATACAACAGTGATAAATGCTTAACTGCTGCGGATTGCTGCAACGAGAACCTCAAGCCCTGGCAAGGGGCCCGTAGCTGGTCCAGACCAATTCTGGATCTGTCCGTGGGCTGTGCCATATGTCGCACTGGCAATTCTTCACAAGCTTTTAATGTTCGCTCTGCCACGCCAGGTGCAAGCTCTTAAAACACCATTGTATGTAACAGTAAACCCAGATATGCTTTGTTCTGGGGTTGTGTTTATCTTGGAAAGCAACTCAGGTTCATTCAAGCTCTACTCCAGAATGACCCTCAAAACCAAATAATCTCCTTTCTAATAAAGCAGAGTCGCAAAGAAAGCTTTATTTGCTGAAGAGGATTTACTCTAGCAGATTTGAGCCCAGGTAGTAGTACACTGCAGCGCACATACCCTGTAAAACCTTAGAATAGAAGTAAACGCACTCCAACCCTTTCCTTTTATCTCGTGAAATTTATTTCCTTTCCGTGACGTTCCACACCACTGCAGCAATCCATCACCCTGCGGTTTCATCATGTAAATTACAATTTGTCCACGTCTATACGCTTTGTCAAACCTGAAGATTAAAAGCTGCTAACAGATGCGTTTTGGCACCAATCTTCACATTCGTATCGAACTTGCTCCTTAAAAACACAGATTTCCACACAATCCACAAAAACTAAGTGAAAAGCAAACAATTCTGGGCTTAATTCAAACGTGTCGTATCATATTTGTTGAGCTACTCCCCCAACTTAATTGACTGGTGAAGGTACAACCACGTTCTTGCAAAACGACATGCTCTTGGTAAAATAAAATCTGGGTTTTTGCTGGTACCTTGTCATATCCAGCTCACGTAAGGGAAACAGTTTGCCCTGTGTCTTTAGCCTTTTCCAACTTGTGGGCAATTACATCTGGACACATACGTCTGGCAGCAACTTCGCCGTTACAGCACACGCCTACCAAGTGAAATGCCTTGTTAACAGCCCACCACAGAGCCAGCAAAACTCAAGCAAAAACAATCTGTGCAAGCAGATAAAAGTTCAGAGAAGCAACTGGTTTCTTCTTCCTCTCCTTCTCAAGGCAAGGAACAGCTGTGGAAGGATGACAGAGCTCCAACCATGGACGGTCCTGCAGGGAGCTCCCACCGGCTGCCAGACAGCCAGAGCCCCATTTTATTCTCTCCCTCTACCCACAAGTTAACATTAAGAACGTTAATAACAACATTTTAAATCCTGTCAGCTTTAATAACTATTTATAATAACAGTGATAACTCAGGCTTTCGTATTTTCCAAGCTTGCACAACAGCAGCGTTGCCATGCCAGCAGCACAGCCACCAGAAAACATAAGAATCCAACAATTTGAAAATAAATGCAGTGAAATTACTTTTGATTTATACTGTGTTTTCTTTGCAAAATAACTGAATTAGGGTAATACCAGATAAGGAAGACTGGAGGAGTAACACGGAAAGCCAATTCATTACTTCAAAAATTAACTCCAAAGCTAACTGAAGGACCGTGGGATGCTCCAGGTGACCAGCCCCAATTTGGACAAGTGGTGAAGCGCCATCGAGTTTTGGGACCAACACGACCTTACTTGCATCATTTTTTCCTTCCCTCAGTGTTGTGCAAGAGCATCATCTTGGCACACGCCGGTCCAGACGTTCTGCTCACTGTGAAGCGGAAGATCACTCCGGGCGGCTCTTGGTTTGCTTCCCCACCCCAAATATTCCAATGAAAGTGTTTTGGAATTAACTACGCATTTAACCAATTCTGCTGGCCCGGTGCTAGCGCATGAATAATTTAGAAAGCATCTGGTTCAACCACAGATTTGGGTCCCTGAGGTCTTGCACAAGGGAGCACATTTAGGAGTGATACTTGGGAACCGCAGGGCTCTGTGTCCTGTCGGTGTTCCCTACCCATGGCGATGCCTGCCGCAGTGTTATCTTGCGTGAGGAAAAGTTCAAGGAGACATTTACGCTTGCTTCCCCACTCCTAGCTTGCTTTCCACCCCTAGCTAGATGCGACACTGCCAGAGAGCGATGGCAGAGCTCCTGAGAATCACACCACCAGTCACTCAACCTGCTCGGCCTTAACATCAATGTGTCAAAGGGGGAGCGCCGTGTGCTTGTCTCCCCACCGGCACCCACGCAGGGCAGAGGGGACCTCAGGGTGCCAAGCAGACACCTCTTCCACCGACCACTTACGGTGCAACACCAGAGTCAGCATCTCCTGCTCTCAGTGCCCTCAGGACCAACGTGCCTTTCCAACAAAGCTTGTTACCCAAAGCACCTGCCTCTCCCCGACTCAGAGACACAGTAGATAATTGGGAGCGTTCTGTTTGCTTTAATAAGTAAAGCAGCAAGAACATTTATCTTGGCAGCTACACCCAAAAAACTTCCTTAACTTATCCCTCACATTGTTTTCAAAATCAGCAGCAGAACCACAGCGTGGAGAGAGGCAAAGAAAGAAAGAGAAAGAAATCAAAAAAAAACAAAACCCAGTGGACCAGAAGTCTCCTGCATGATGTCATCAGCTCCAAACCTGCAGCCGCATCCATGCGTGCTCTCAGCACGTTAAATCCGCGACGATTGCCGCTCGAGCATGCTTTGAAGGCTACGCCTAACGCAGATCCTCAGATGGCTGGAGCGGAGGCAGATGCAGCCACATTCTTGGCAGGTCTTCTCAGGGTCATCTTTGATGTGGAGAAGTGCTTGGTATTGTTTTCTGCATTGATGTTTGCCCTTGGCACGTGGAAGGCAACGTCCTTGTGCACGGCAGCCCCTCGGTCTGGCCCCACGGCAGGAGCCAGCAGGAAAAGGGCTCCTCGGCTCTTCAGGCTGGTTCTCAGTCGCCCATACAGCAGCAGCATCTGCCCCCCGTCTCCTCTCAATGCATGCAAGGAACACATTTCATTTCTGGTGCTTCTCTGGGAGGGTTTGCCCTTGCCCGAAGGCTGCCCAGCTTCATTGGATATAGGAATCATAGAGTGGTTAGAGCTGGAAGGGACCTTAAAGCCCACCCAGTGCCACCCCCTGCCCTGGGCAGGGACACCTCCCACCAGCCCAGGTTGCTCCAAGCCCCGTCCAACCTGGCCTTGAACCCCTCCAGGGATGGGGCAGCCACAGCTTCTCTGGGCAACCTGGGCCAGGGGCTCACCCCCCTCACAGCCAAGAATTTCTTCCTCACATCTCATCTCAATCTCCCCTCTTTCAGTTTGAAACCGTTCCCCCTCAGCCCATGGCTCCCCTCCCTGATCCAGAGTCCCTCCCCAGCTTTCCTGGAGCCCCCTTAGGGACTGGAAGGGGCCATACGGAACACAAACTTCTTCCTGAAGAAAAATTAAGGTCCCATTCTCCTCAAGTCAAACCAAGGGCAATGACCGCATAGCGCAGGACTGGACCTTTGCTCTCTCAAATGGTAATTACAAGGGGCACAACATTTACTGAAATGGGAGCTCAGTGGCCTGATATTTTTGACAATACAGGCCTTAGTTCTTATTCATTCATTGTTTTATTATTTTTATCACTGTTTCTCCTAAGCTAATGCCTGGCCCACATTCAGCATCCATCCCAAAAAAGGCAGGAGCCATGCTCCAGGGGATGCAGCTGGAGGGAAGGGAGCTCATGCAGGCCAGCGGTGTGTTGGTTTATGTAGGTTCAGAGCTTTAACTTGTGCTCCATGGATGCCTCGTTACAGATGAGGCAGCACAGAGCAAAAAGAGTTAAAAAGCCACCGGGCTCTCGCTCCAGGTTTGGGGCAGCTGTGGGAAGGCAGTCACCTGTCCCCTCTGCAATTCTCTTCCACTCGTTTGAAGAAAGTTCCCTCCTTGGCTGCTACCTTCACACTTCATTAGGGAAGAAACGCCGATACCAAGGAAGCCGAGTCCCCTCCCTGCACCGCGAACATCTCCAGCACCTTCCTCTCCGCTGTTCGTGTCTCTTGAGGACAGCAGATGAGGACATAGGTGTATTCCTCATATGAACCTCTGCATTACTTCACACGGCTCCTACCTGTACTTCCAAATTAAACACCATTTCTTGCATACAACTCTGAAGCTGCTGCCTTTCCCAGGGTTCCCAAGGACAGGCTAGAAGCCCCTTTCCAGCAGCCCAGCTGCTTTGGTGGCAACTGCACCTCGTGTGGCTTTCAGCATGCAAATGCTTGTTGGGGAGGTGATTTGGGAGCTTCCAGAGCTCCCAGCAGTTCCTTAAATGATCGGACACAAGGGCAAGAGGGAAAAGGGGTAAAGGAACCCCAAAACAAAAGTTCATTGGCATAAATCTCCTGGGAGGGCTGCAGAAAACCCTCACCACCGCCGGAACTGCAGGAGGTCCCATCCGCACAGCCCCACCTGCAGCTTGGCGGAGAGACGGCAGTGCGAATGCGGGGATTTGTGTCGCGTGGCTGCATGCGTTGTCCTTCACCCCCCTCTGCTGCTGATCTCCAGCCAGACCTCCTCTCCCAGCCCTTGGGTCAAGCAGACTCCCTACAACCCTACAAACCGCTGTCAGGGGGCTCACTCCTCAACTTCACCACCACCTTCTTCTCCCCCCACAATGGGCACCTCCATCCCATACCTGGAGCTGACCTGCACCCAACACTTTGCCCTCAAAGGTGTCACGACCCTCAACGGGGCTGCGGGTTTAATCGCATGTAACTCATTAAGGGAACATCTCTGCAGCTTGAGAACTGCCCAGTTGGAGGTTCTCACCCTTTTTCGGTCAGTCTAGGCTCTGGGTTGTATTTGCTCCTTTTCACCACCCCTGGCTGGGGCAGGAAATGTCACTGCTGGCAGCAATTTAACTCGGCTGATTTTAGTGCTTGACGAGCGATTAGGGGATGGGCAGGTTTCCGTCTCCCGAAGGCAAGGGCAGGAAGGTCAGAGAAAGCACCCGGCGTCCGCTGGCAGCAGAGGGAAGCCCTCGAGGCCCCCAGCCCCTCGCAGCCCACCTCAGGCACAGGACACATCTCGAGAGGGTAGAAACAGTGCCCTGGGTTTTCTTCTCGGATCTGCTGTTCAGGGCCAACCCTGAGAATTCTGTACTTTTTTGGGGGATTTGAGGGATGAAGACCTGAGCATCAAAATTGTGGGTTTTAGACACAGTTGGAAAAAAGTCTGTGCTTTCTCTGCATTGTGTGTTTGGGCTGCATCACACAGCTTCCGATCTATCCGTTGCTGAATTAAAGTCATTTCCTAGCATTCTGGCTCAGAAATCAAGCATCCTTGCAGCTTTTCAGTATTCTCTCTTCTTTCTCCCCTTTACTCCCAAACTCGGGCAAGAACAATACCTTTCTAAATGCATCTCCCTAGCGAAGACGTAAAAATATACAGGGTCATTAAAAAGGCATCAAGGTTGTTCTACTGCAAAGTGCTCTTTGCTCTCCTGATAGCACCCCAGGAAAGTGAAAAGCAGCTGGGTCTTGCACTAGTTTGTATTTCTCCTCCGGAGGATTTTCAATTAAACATTTTTAACTCGCTTGTTACAAAACGCATTAAAAGTAAAACTAATTTGCATTACTTTGGACATTTTTTCATGAAGAAGAATAGAAGATTTATCCCTCAAGTTAATCCCTGGTATAAGCAGTCATCCCACTATAACTCCTGAGTAAAAATAATAAGGAACTAAAGTCAATAGAGTCATTATATAGAGCTCAGCAAAGCTGGGCTAATCTATATGTAATGTAACAACCGCACAAACACAACCGCAAAGCAGCAGGCATAAAACCATCAGCTTTTAAACTCGCATATAGAATTTCACGTTGTGTCTTGCAGAAACGTGATGTTAGATTTCTACTGAATGAGATTAAAACACTATAGAAAATGCTACCACTAAAGCTCCGGTATTCAAGCAGCAGGGACTTTTGCTGCCATTTCAAGAAGTGAAGCTGTTGCAGGATTTCCAGTGCAACTGGTGAAACTGAAGTGGAAAGTGCGGTGACTGTGATCGTCCACGGCGTGTGAGCTATTTTTGCAGCTGAGTGGGTCTCTGGGTAACCTTCCACACTTGAGCAATTAATTCTAGAGTTGAAGGCAACTCTACACTCGAGGATCTTCAAAAGGGAAAGAGAAATCACGACACCACCTCAGGTTCGTGACTCTGATTCGTAACAGATGCGGGGACCGTAGCCCTCGTGGTCCCGTGTCAAGTCTGGAGACGTTTTGATGAATTCTGAGCAGATGGAGCATAAACACGATCCCTCGCCCATGCACGTTTACTGCCTATCGAGTGATTGCACATTCCTGATAACTGTACCAGGGCTTAGCGGACGGACCTCCCACCCGAACACTTCACCCGCACCCTCCAGCGGTGAAAACCCTTTTTCCCTTTCTTTCTGACCACAATATCTACCACAACGCTATGCAGCCAGAAACAAGAGTCACCACATTTGAAACCCCAACCAAGAGGTCGTCAGGCTTGGCCAGTGACCCGACATGGAGAGACAATGCTTGGCTTCACCCAGCACCGACCCTCCTTCCTCCACCTCCTTCCCACCACAGGACGGCGTCCTCGGGGCTGGAGATTTTGTGCTCTCCTAAGAGGGACCCCACATGTCACCCATGGAGCTCCACAACACCCATCCTCAACCAGCAGCACCCAGACATGTCCCTCGCAAGAGTTATCACTGTTAAACGGGGACTCAAGGGTGTCCACGGATGCAAACCTGCCACCGCTAACTTACACCATGTTCCTGGAGCCTGGATATATTGGTATGGCAGCTCTTCCCTTGCTAATATTCTCCACCCTATCGCACACATGCAGGCTTATCGCAGGCTGTTTTTCTCGTTTCTCTTCAAGAAAAATTAACGTGGAAGCAGATTTTTTTTTTTTTTTTCTTTCCAGAGAGACAGTATTTTAATATTATCCCTGTAAGTCAAAGCAATTTGAATGATTATCTCACTTAACGATGCTGCTTGTGCTGCCTCCAAAATTGCATTCAGCTTCTAAGAGCACCTGAACAGCTATTCTTTTCTGGTTTACTACTACTTTTTTTTCTCCCCCGCCTCTTTCCCAGCAGTTACGGTGATTCAAACTACTGCCTGCCCTTTCAGCTTGGCCTTTTATTCCTCTGTAACCAGGTAGAGAGGAAGTAAACCTCTCTCTGCCCGATTAAATGATTATACTAAATCTTCTATAGCCCACAGGAAATGAGCCGAGTTTGTTAAAAGGAAATCACTAATATTTGTTATCTTACACAATCACTTTAAGGGGATTATCGAATACACCTGTTCCTTCTACCATACAACTCAGACTTAAATTAAAGACAAATTTCACATTAAAAAAAAAAAAGTCACCCCAGTTAAACCACTCCAAAGTGGTTTATAAAAAGAGAGAGGTAAATATTTGAGTGACCAACACATCACATCTGTTTGACCCCCGCAAAAAGTGACTTTACCCAAAAAGTCTGAGGTCTAACTCCTGCTGTGTGTGTGGCACCAAGTACAACCGGCTCCTTCCCTGCGCATATGGCTCTGGATTACTGTTATCATAAAAGTACTGTTTGCCCAACAGCCTCTCCCTGCGCCTGGGAGCAAGGAACAAATCATCAGCTGCTCCATAATAGATGCCCACAACACCCATGACTCACTGTAATTTGAAGGCAATATTAAGAAGATACAGCCAGTACACAAGCAAACATGGTTATTTCCACTGCAGAAGGTATTTAATTTCCTGATTGTTGCTGTGCCCTAGACAGGGGGACAGCATCAACCCGGGGAACATCCCAGCTGCAGCACTGGATGGTGGTGTTCCCACAGTGTGACTCTACCACGCAATGGCACAGCCTACACAAATGGAGTTTGGTCCCACCTGCACCCAACGGCCACCAACGCCTTTAGGTACCTAGTGAGGACAACAGGGAAAGACGCTACCCATCACGGGCCCCTGGGACATAGGAATAATCACAAGATGGAACTCACCGCAGACACTTTGCTCACGACGTCCCTTGCGACGGCAAGGCCCTGCGCAAAGGTGCGGGCGGCCACGAACGCTCGCGTCACTTGCAGCTTGAGCTTCCGCGGCACATCCCCGAAGGGCTTCAGCTGCTCGGTGTACTTGCTGACGCACTCGAGGTACTCATCTGTGAAGTGGTACTGGGGGTTGACCAGCCGGAACATGCGCTCCAGCAAGCGCGCCCAGAACTCGTTGAGCATCTCCTCCAGATTGACGTTGCCACCCACGTAGTACCGCTTCAGCTCCACGAAGAGGTCCTTGAACAGCTCCGAGTTCTGCATGTACAAACGGCCGTACGTCCGCACGAACATGTCGTTCAGCGACTTCTCGGCGTTTTCAAGAAGTTCTTTGAAGAACTCTAGAAAAGCGGTAGAGAAGACACAGTAAACGTGGCCATTGGGTTGCGTGTTCGCACACTGCTATAACCACTACTATTGCTTACCTGGAAAATTCAGCGCAGTGAGACCATCACCCAAACGAAATGGAAAGTTAAGACTCCCTAAAAATTTTCAAACTATTGATATATCTCAAAATTCTTGATTACTCTTCATAAACCAACCCCCCTCAACTTCTCTCCAGATTCAAAGACTTGCATGGGTGAAATCTCTTTTGATGCAAATCTGAATGCCGTGACAAAAGTCAGCAAAACGAAAAAGAAAAAAAAGCCGGCTTCTTATGTTACCGTTCAGTCATCTTTAAAGAAGTAATGTCAAAGCACAAGAGTATCAGAAAGAAAAAAAATAAAACGTTGGGGTTTTTTTTTGCTAAACAGACGTTTTGCACAAACAGGTCCTTTCAGTTCTTGTCAATTCATTTTCTGAAATGATTATAAACAAGCCTCAAAAATTAACAAGTTTTAGTACATTTTAAAAGCAAACGCAAAAATATACCTGCAGGTTCTTTCTCCCATCTTGCAAGTTTGTCAGCTCTCAGGGCAGGGCCTGTCTCTAATTACTTAATTGGTCCTCATTGCAGATGGGGCTTCAGATGTTTGTGGCAGTACCAAAAACCCCCATAATTAAGCCAGAATTTGTTCAAAATCCAAGGGCTAAACACTTGGCACAAGAAGGACAAAGAGATTTTTTCAGATGACAAAGGATGGACTGGGGCCCTTGGGTTTCATAGCTTTCGAAAAGCAGATCCCCGCTGGGGTTCACCCTCCCAGCGCACCAGACAGCCCGGTGCCAGAGAATGACCGCGGCCGAAGCGCCGTCACCGCATCTTGGCAGTGCCACATACGTCTCCGACGCTGATAATGAGCTGACCTGACAACGCATGGCACGTCAGATGCATCTGCCGGGTCGGTTTAAAGAACATCCCCCGCCAAGACAGTGCCACCCAAGCCTTGGCAAGTCTGTCCAGGCAAAGACGCCCTACTGCACAGCCTTTGCCTTGGAGATTTGGTGTAGACAAGCTAAAGTAAAATAAACAATATGGGAGGGGTCCTTTAAGTCAGCTGCATTTGGGCCATTTGGAACATAACTCCATGCTACGTTGCCTTGGGAAGGAGGTAAGGAGAGCAAGGGTAGGTGCCACCAGGAGAAGCCACCACGGGGACGCTGGCACCCTGGGGCGCGGGCGCAGCCTCTCCACCACCGCGCATCGCGTGGGCCAGGAACCGTATTATTTCATGCATGCCACCAGCAATTGAGGATTCTGACCTCTGCCTTTCTGTGACTCATATTCAATAAATATTTTTTAATAAAACATGCCTCTGTGGTTTTTTTTAATCCTTAAAGGAGTAACGTTTAGAGCCAGAAGTTGTTAGAAGGGGGAAGGGAGGGAGAATATTTTGGCCCAGTGTGAATTTAAACCTTGTTAAAACCTATTACAAGTATGCTGAAGTTCAGATTTTCGTCTTCAAGTGCTCCAGTACAAACAAAGCCTAACACAGAAAACATTTTCTGGAAAAACTGAAACATTCCTCGAGTTCCTGACGAACAAAGTCATGGGGCTCGGGGCCTGACACGGCTGTATATAATGCAGCCTCTTAGGAGCACAAGAGAAACGATCCAAGGAAGAAGAGATTGATTTCAAACACCCGACATGTCCTCTGTCCAATATCAGCAGGAACCTCCACTTTTGTTCCCATGACTGGCATTTCCTCTCCAGGAAGATTTTTTTCTGTTGAGTTTATACTATAGAGATTAGCTTGGTGTATATTAATTTCTAATTCACTTAATCATTTTGAAGGGTCACTTCCTTCCTTTGCTCAGACCTTTTAGCATCACCAAATAAATTGTGCATTTAAATACTTTTGTGCCAGGCACGAGAGCTGGCAGACGCATCAGCAAACTCTTCAAGAAGAATTCGATTTTGAAATGATATTGATGGGAAATCTATTAAATACTTCCAACTACCTGTCTAAAGGAACCCAAAGCAATGTTTTAAGCCAGGAAAGTTATCTCAAGTAATACACCCGTACTAGCATAACCAATTCATTCTCCTGCCCAAACTCATTTTATTGGTTACACTCCAAAGTGGAAGTTGAATAAACTGTATGCAGGCTTTAGAGCACTTCATCTCTTTGCATTTTTTTCATGTGGGCTAGAACCAGGTATGTTCGTTAATTATCCTGGGGAAAGAAAAAGGCAACCTAATTAGCAGCAAATACCTGTGCACCTGCAGTCTTCCAGCCAGCAGCTTTTCCTTGCCCAAAAGGAAGGTAAATAAAGGAAATGAAAACTTCCCACCAAAACCACTTCCAAAACCCCAGCACCGCACTGCTGGAGGAGGTACCAACGCAGGTGCAAAGCCATCGTCCCTGCTCAGGCACCTGCCAGTGTCTTCTCAGGCAGCAAACACCCCTTCTCAAGTGCGCCTTTCCAAACAAGAAGGGGGGGCCAGAGCCAGCACCCCCCCTCCTGCCCCACGTCCCACACAGCCTCCCCACCAGCACGCCCCTGCATCCCTGAACCGCGCCGACGGGACGCCCCGCTGACGGGTGCCTTGGCCCATGGGTGGCCTCGCTGGCACCTGGGGTGGGGGTGAGGTGGGCAGGAGGGACACGGGGGGCCAACAAGCAGTGATGGACCCAGCAGGGGGACCTGCACGGCAACATCTTCCTCTATGCAATGCACGGCACTCTTAACCCGGTCAGCAGCAGGCACCAAATGAGATACAGAGCTAGGTTTTACTCCAGGTGTCGGCATACTGTACACCTGCACCCTCAGTTTCTGTCTGCCCATCAAGAAACCAGTTTGGGCACAGGAAGGAACGTAAAGCTTTTTCTATGCAAACCACGGGCACAGACGTCTGCAACGAAGAGAAGAAAGCCCAAAAGTCCTTTTTATGACTTAAATGCTAATCTGACTAGTAACTCCCTATATCTAATTAGATATTAATTCTCCCCTTCACAGAAACAAGCTGATTAGCAAACACCAACGTAACCCAGCATTAACCTTGCCACCAACAAGAAGAAAAATGGCAGGTTCCTCTCTTACGTCTTGACTGTTTGCTGGGTAAAATAAATGACCACCTTTCATTTGTATTAGAAGTTGACTTGTTCTCAAACAAAGCAAACACACAAAGGCCTCGGCTGCTTATTTTACAGCACTGTAAAAGCACGTTTTACAGCTGTGGTGCAAGCAATCTGTACTCATTAAATTATCACTCTGACAGCCTTCCTGTGAAAAGCTGTCAAACGCAAACATTTTTCACAGCCGACAAACCATACTTCGCCAGTGCTCTCCGAGACGCCGCTATCCGGAGGGATGGCAGGCTCTCTTTTCCCTCCCGGTTATCTTGTTTAAACTCCCAGGACAAGGGCTGGCCCCTCTGTCGACAAACAGGCACAAGCACACACACACACACAGCGCCGGGAAGGGCTTCACAAACTGACCCGTGGGAGCTGCACGTGGCTTGAAGGTCTCCCTGGTTCTCCTGGCTGAGAGCAGAAGAACACGGAGAGACTTCTGGGCTACACGGAGAGGATGGACAAGAATCATAGAATCATAGAACTGTCAGGGTGGGAAGGGACGTTAAAGATCATCTAGTTCCAACCCCCCTGCAGTGCGCAGGAACGACTCCCACTAGATCAGGTTGCTCCGAGCCCCATCCAGCCTGGCCTTACAAACTTCCAAGGATGGGGCTCCCACCACCCCTCCGGGCAACCTGTTCCAGTGTCTCACCACCCTCATGGTGATGAACTTCTTCCTAACGTCCATTCTGAACCGACCCACCTCTAGTTTTAATCCATTCCCCCTAGTCCTACCATCACCCGACATCCTAAAAAGTCCCTCACAAGGCGCTGGGCTAACTTGGCTCAACTGGCTCTGGTCCAAGAAATGGGAGCAAGTCCACATTTTATTGCTTCAACGCATCTCAGCTACATCCTGCTGATGCAAAGCCATCTTCTCGCTTGGGGTGATGCTCAGGAGGACACGAGCAGGGGCGAAGGTACCAGTGCTGCCATCCGCAGAGCGCAGCCCCGTGGCAGGACCAGAACCACAAAACCTTTCCTAACCCCAAGAAGAAAGTTTAAAATTCGTCTGGATTGCCAAATAAATTCTGTGGATGCTCCCAACTTTGATGCTCAAAGGAAGATGACATTTCCAAGGCAATTAACTTCTAGAGATAGAAAATGCAGTAATCTGCAGTCAGGCAACCTACAGCTCTGGGCTCTGTTTATTCTTTTAACACGTTTGAATTTCAGGGTAGAATTTCAATGCCCAACAGTCGAGGAAAGCCCAGAGATGTCACGAAATGGTTAAGAAAGACTGGATGCGACATATCTGGTTTTTCTGCAACAAGAGTCCTGGAAACAACAACAACAACAACAGCAGCAGCAAAAAAGAAATCTCTGCTTTTGAACAAACCCTTCCATAGAAGAGCACAGTGAGAAAAATAACCATAGTTACTTGGCAATTTCCTTTTTTTTTTTTTCAGGTAATGAGACGTATTACCTGTTGGCAGCTTGAGGGCAGACCGGCCCTGCCAGCAGCCCAGCACAGGAGAGCACTGCACCTCCCCAAGGAGCTTCCACATGACATCAGTTCCCACTGCCAGAGTAATCTACAACCACCTTTCTCTCAAATTGCGGATGCACGAGGTACCTGAAGAAACACAATCACTCCACCCACCGTGAGACGCAGGGCAAATCCCACCTCCAGACAACGTATCCCCTTCCTTGGATTTTTGTGCCCCGTATTATTTTTGATCTTGGATTCACAGGTCTCCTCTGGAAATACCCTTTCCTCAAGTAAGAAGAGATGCAACGTTTTCTTACTCCTCGCGCTCACATTTTCAGATATACTAAGAGTGGGATTTTCATACAAGGGGGCTTTTGGCGAGGAGAGCCTGCTGCTGTAGGGCACAGTGCTACCTAAATCAAAGGCAGCTCCTAGAAATTAGATGAGCACATCAAAGGGGCACGTTCCTCTTCACCCACAGGCTGGTTTGGCATTTCCCTAAAACGCGGGTGACAAAAGAAGCAGCAGAACTGCCTGGCCTGAGATGCCTCCTACCGCTGCTGGCACCGGTGTCCTCTGCGCCTCCGGCCATGGCCTAGGAAGGGAGGCCTCAGCGCTGAACCCACAGCCAACTACCGTTGAGTGCAAAGTTTTGTCTTTAATTTCCTGATCTTCAGGAATGAAACGCATTTATTTCAGAGAATGATGAAGTACAGCTCAACGGCACCCCACTTGCTCCTCTTCCAGCATCTGCAAAGAGTCAAACCATGAGTCAAACCATTTCTGTAAAGAGTCAAACCATTTCTTATGAAGAAAGACTGAGGGAATTGGGTCTATTTAGTCTGGAAAAAAGACGACTGAGGGGGGATCTTATCAACGCTTATAAATACTGAAAGGGTGGGTGTCAGGAGGACGGGGCCAGGCTCTTCTCAGTGGTGCCCGGGAACAGGACAAGGGGTAACGGGCACAAACTTGAGCATAGGAAGTTCCACCTAAACACGAGGAGGAACTTCTTTGCTGTGAGGGTGGCAGAGCCCTGGCCCAGGCTGCCCAGAGAGGTGGTGGAGTCTCCGTCTCTGGAGACATCCCAACCCCGCCTGGACGCGTTCCTGTGCCACCTGCTCTAAGGTGACCCTGCTCTGGCAAGGGGGTGGGACTGGGTGATCTCCAGAGGTCCCTGCCAACCCTATGATTCTATGAGCAACCCAGGGCTCAGCACCAAGAATCCACAGCTTTTAGAGCAGAGAAAACCTTAACTGCGGTGCAAAAAAGGCAGAGAGTCTTAACCAAGAGCTCAGCAAGGCTGTTGAGCCAATGTGCTCTCCAGATGACCATCTGTTGGCCATGTCCAGGTGTGCTGGTGTCCTTCCAAAAGGAGAGCAGGGCTACCATGCACCTTTCTGCTCCCGAAGGCCGCAAGACAGGCTACATTTTCCCATGCACCAGGTTTGCTTCATTCAGAGCTGTGTTTTCAACTGGCCTTATTCTGCTTGAAGTTTCCAAATTAACAATGCAAACAGACACCAGGTACACATGTAATTACTCAACACACCTTAAAAAACAAATAAAACCAGGCTCAAGCACGCAGAGGAAACATGCTGAATTTTTATGGGCACTATTAATTAGTTTCAGATAATTTGCCACCCAGCTTTTCGGGTACACTCTTAATATGTTGTCCAGATTATGATTAATTAAGGACCGTCTGTTTTACCGAAACCTTTCATTTGCTTGTCTGTGTAAACAATTATGCTTTCTAGTGTGTACAGGAGAAGACTGCCACAAAGAGATTAATTACATTTTCTCATAAAATGGTTTACTCGTAAAACGTCCACAACTGCGAGATAGATTCCCAGACGGACGCTCTTGCCCTAGCCGTGGCCCCGAAGGCTCCGGTGCCGGCACCGTCCCAGCGCCTTCGCAGAGGCGCATCTGTGGATGCAAACTCCACCCTGCAGCTGCTCCTACCATGAGAAACCAAATTCAATCCAGACAGATAAAAGGAATTTGGAGGAAAAAAATAAAGAGAGACGAATGTTTCACAGCTCTTTTCACCTGGAAGGTGCAGCCATCCATAGCCATGCCACCTACTCCAAAGGAAAAAGACGTATTTTTTTTTTTTTTCTAAATGCGCCTCATTATTTTTAATATACCTTCACTTCCTTTATTGCATATTCCGTATTTGTAATTTCCACCAGGGAAAAACAAACCACAGCTTAACAACCTTTTTCCAGAAGTGTTGAGAAACTGATGAATACGTAGTGTTAACACATTTATGGAATATGAACTCAGGAAGGGCAGGGCAAATCCACAAGCTGTTTCTCTGTCCTGTTTTCAAACATGTGTTAGCACTTACTGACATGGGAAGAACTCTTCCGTGGAGTTCGAAGTAGTACAGGCTTAAATCATGCCAGTGTCACAGCAATAGCCCCGACATGCGAACCTTGGAGAGCTGAGAGGGACAACATCATCACCCCAAACTTTGCTTTATTTGTGAAAGGTTTCAAGACAGTGACAACAATTGGGCTCCAGCCTCAGAGGAGAAAAAAACAACCACCAAAACCCAGGATTTCTGTAACTTCTTGTTTCTGGAGGGCCCGAGAACATAATCTTCATCTGCCCCCCGGGGCTGGCAGGAGCCCAGAAGAGCAGGGAAGGACACACAGCGTGAGATCACCACCATCACACTGAGACTGAGCTCCTTAAAGGAATAAGAAGCAACAAAGGAAGGGGGGGGGAAACAGTATGGAGATCGCCGCCTGCGATTTAAGAAGAAGACGGCATCACATCGCACCCCACTGCACGTAACACAGATTAGGAAAGCAGCGACAGCAGAAATGCCCTTGGACCATCTTGGTCCATCCTGCTTCGCCACATCCCACACAGCAGGATGAGCCCAGCCTTTGCAGCCTCTTCATCCCCATTTCCAGGGACCATCACTGCTCACGCGTCCCATACCGGGCCAGCTATAGTAGGGTCTCTCCCACTGCTCCCACGCTGCTTCCTCCCCAGGCAGCAGATCCTTCATCCCCAGCTCTTCCATCCTCCTCCTCCTCATGACCACGACTCAATGGCAGTCTTCCCCAACACACGTCCCTCGCCGCTGCTTCTCCTCTTCCCTCCACTCTCCTCCCACGGCTCATGTTCGCCGCCCCCATTCCTCAAGCTCAACTGGCTTTTCAAACACATCTATTATTTCCCAGCTGCTTTAGCCTGCTGACCCAGGTCCATCCGGTACCAACACGCCAACTGCCCACCCCAAACAGCAAACATCACCCACGAAGTCTGAAAGCGAGTTCCTTCAGGTTGCCTGCTGCATACCCTCCATTCAGAGGAGCTTTCTGGGACGCTCGCTAAGGTATTTCACACATACGTATTTTTCCAAGCTTCCCTTCCTACCACTGCTGTTGCAGAGCTTGAGGAGGACCCGTGCTGCTGAACGACAGGGATGGCTTTCTCGTTCCCGTTACCTCAGTTCCCCTCACCTAATTATATTTGCCTCGAGAGCTCTTCCAGCTAGGGCCGCCTCTTTTCTTTGTCCATCCAGCATGCCAACGGCTGGATGCTAAGACGTGACAGTACATTTAACGCTAACAAAATAACTCCAGCTCTGCACCGGTGGAATATCACACCCCGAAGCCCACCACAAGACCCCAAAATGCCATCAACTCAACCCGCATCCATGGCAGCAGCTCCCAGGACTCCACGAGCAACCCAAGGCCGCACATAGGAAGGAGGAAGAGAGAGTTAATTTTAAACAGACAAACAATAGCTCATTGACTGGTTGACAGCAATTAGTAACCAGAGAGCACCGGGCACGTTTCCTGTAGCCAAGTATAAAGCGTGCTGCCCGTATCTGCGCTTTTGGGAAAAAAAAAATAATCCAAAGCGTAAGTGCAGTTTACCTGGAATCTTGACAGCAGAACTGCTTGGACCCAAGACACCAGAGGACCCTCTGATCCCTCCGAGCCCATAAAGAAGGTGGCTTTGCCCATTGCTAAAGCCTTTGCACAGTTACAAAAGCTCATCTTCTTCCCCCATCTCCCCCAACACACACACAGGGCAGGAGCCTCCCCCGCTTTGAGATCTCCTCCTTCTGAGACAACTTGACCCTAGGATCTTTCTGAGCCTCCCAAAACAGAGGTCTGGTCCCACCACTGTCAGACGAGCACCACCCTTGCCAACAAACAAGTCTAAAAATCACAGTGGCTTTTGTACCTCCTTAAAAATCTCCAGATGGAGAGAAGCCAGTTGAAAGAAAACAAAGAATAAACAAGCTTCCACGGCACAGACAGCAGACAATTTGTTTCAGTACTGCTGCAGCGAGTGGGAAAGGGCAAACAAATGCCCACAAGTGGGATTTTCTAAAGGAAGTGTGTTGGTGGTTGCTCCATCCTGCTTCTCCTAAATCACTCCATCCCTACCCAGGGGAAGCACAGGTCCGACACCAAGTCTGAAGGCCTGGCTCTCAGCAGAAGGCAACTGCTGCTTCTGCAAAATGTGAGGGACCTTCCCACCGTTTTCTGCCCTGGTTGGTACGAGGTTTGGTGCTGTCCCTTTCTGGAGAGGGAAGAACGAGCCTGTGCCTTCACCTAGACACGAGTGGCAGCAGACAGGCAAACTGTATTATTTCCATGTTAACGACGCCGTCATCATCAGCGCGCTCATCGGAGAACGGGTTGTAATGGTAGAGCTCCCTCCACCACACAGATTTATTCAGAAGCACAAACATCACGTGGCTCCAGCACAGCAACCGTCAAAGGGCCACCACCACTCTCAGCCCTCCTGCCGTGCCACAACACCCGCAGCTGGCTTCCGCAGTGACCACCATGCCAGCAGCCAGGGCTAACCCCACGGTCCTGGGGGCTAGGGGCACGGGGGACCCCAGTACACGAGCAGGATGAGGCCCCAGGTCTCTGCTCTTGCAGGTAGTTTCCGATAAAAGAGTTAAGGGGAGATGCAGGTCCCCAAAGGGCAGTTATTTCGGTAAGGCGGAGCGCCCCGATGGCCTGCCAAATTCTAACTATAGGAGCGGTGGGCTGGGCACCTGCGGGCTCGTCTTTCACCCTTTGCCTCCGCACTGCCCGGAGCGCGGAGATGAAACCACCAAAAGCTTCCCCTCATCCATCCTGTCTCGATCCCAGCTATTAATACTTTCCAGCCATGTGTCCACACCTAAATCCTACCTGGAGACAGTGGCTGGAAACTAAGGGTTATCTGCACAATGAAATCTAAATTAAGAAACGAGATTACAAGTGGGTTTTTTCAACATTTTTAGCAGAGTTCGGAAGGTATTTGGCCAACGTTCCACCTAACTAGGTACTCGGACTCAGCCACAAATCCGTTACCAGAAGTAAATCGGTATTTGTGCAGCCCAGGAGTAACACAAAGCTCATGCTGGAAGATCAAGGGCACCCTGGTATGACTGGAAGATGCGGGGTATGATCGCGATTTACAGCGGTGGCTGCTCTGCCCGACACAAACCCGGAGCCCAGGCCCAGGGGTCCCTCTCCGGACGCTCTGCCCGGTCCCCGCGCAGGGAGGGGTGGGGGCACCACGGTCTCGGGGATGCTGCTGGGGCTTGGTTTCTTTCCGCTCATTGTCCCAAAGGGGGTTTGTTTTACACCGCTGTATTTGTTTTATCTTAAATGCTAATGGAAAAGTCAGGGGGAGCGGATTGGAAATGGGACTCCCAGCGTTTAACAGACAGAGCCAGATACTGGCTCAGGCCATACCACTTTGTACAAACCCTTGCCGCTCGGAAACTGGGAATGCCAAACCCACCGCCAGCCCGGCTGGCGACAGACCATCTCCTGTTCATCTCTGTACACGGCATCCCCGTACGACAAGGCTTGCAGAAGTGTGCTTGCCTCCCCGAAATCCAGAGTGAGCAGAAGAAAGGGACGAGACCTGGTTTAAGCGCTTGTGAAACGCAGGGGCAGGAGAGACAGGTGCTTGCCGGAGGCTCAGCCCTCCCCACTCACTTTGCAACCCCCCTATAAAACACCATTTCTCCCCCCAGAAAAGGCCTGGCACAACAGTTATTTCCTCTGAGAGATTCAGGAGGTGCCTTTAATAAGAAAAAAAAAACAACTAAGAACATCTATCTAGGAAGCAACAGAATAGCGGAAACGCTGCAGAAGAGTTATGCGCTATGTCCTGTCCCTGCTCCAGGTCCTCAGAACAGCTGAGCCATTTCCCCAAAGCGCTGCTTGGCTAGCACGGACCCCGGCGTGGAAAACTTCAGCCTCAAAGGGCAAAAGAGGTGAAAGTTTGAGTTTAATAAATGGGACGGAGCGTTTATGCAGTCTTAATGTCCCCATTAATCCTATTAATGTTATTAATCCCTGGGAGAGGGAAGGGGAGGGCACTAACCGGTGAAGACGAGACAAGGCAAAGGAGATTTAAAAATTAAAAAAAAAAAAAAGAGGTGGGGGTGGTGGAATGGCGACACATGTTTAAAGCCCTGACTGCTATAGCTGCTTCTGTGGCATGAGATGTCATGGCAGTCACACAGCTCTGTGGCTCTCCCATGGCTGCCACTGTCATGGAGAGACACGCTTACACGGCCAGAGAATCTCACCCACGAATTTCTCAATGAAGCCCACAAGCGTATCTGAGATCATGTATGCCAGAAAAACCAACACATCTTCACCTTAAAAACACCTAGCAACAGGGAATGTGACAAGTCCCGAAGTATTTTTTATTTTATTAAAAAAGCATTTCCCTTACTGCTGAAGATAATTACCTTACTGCTACGCTGGGGTTGGGCTAGTGGGTTAAATTACACCAGGAGAGACCCTCCGGAGCGTACATAGCTGTACTGTAAGCAAATATTTAGACAGGATATATAAGATACAGGACTCCAAAGCTCCAGTCTCCTCCCAGTGTCTGCAAACCGAACACGCGCAGGAGGATCTGACGCTGTCGCATTACGCATTAGGAGCCGAATGACTTCTGGTCAGCCCTTTGGGGACAGATAATCAGCAGCTTGTTCCATGCTCCCGATTAAGAGGAGATAATCCATTTCTGTATGGCTTTGGTGTCAGATCAGAGCAATTCTGGCAAGAGTTCCAACGGCACACAGCGCTCCGGCAACAGCTGATGCAAACGCTGCAAGAGCCACGGGGCATCAGAGCCGCCATCCAAAGGACGTGCCGCCGCTTCGACTGTCCTTTCGCAGAGGCAACTGCTGGAAAGGTCAAGCACATAACGGAGGCAGCAGCACGGGTTCGCCTCTCCTCTCCGACCCGAACGTCAAGGCTGAGAGATTAGCAGCCAGGGGACCCGCGACAAAGAACTCCAAAGAGCTGGTTTGCTGCTTGAGCTGCATCCTGGAGTGGCCTTGGGCAGCACGGGAATGTGTGACCCTGCACAAGGGACATCTGTCCCACCGGCTGGGAGGCCAGTTAAGCGAAGGGAATTTGGTCTCTGCAATGGCCGGCTCAGTCCCTCCGCACAGCTGTAGCACAGAGGATTTCTTGTTAAACAGGGGAAGGTGCACAGCTCTTTTGCGTCAGCTTTGTTTTCCTTGGAATCCATGTAGCTACTAGCAATGAGGCTGCCCTAAAAAGCTGCGAACACTCCAATCGGAGCATGGGCCCAGGCAAAGGAAGATCTCTGGAAGGGATCACATGCTTTTCCAATCTCGTCCTAGAGGTCAGGACAAATATATGGGTCTTGATCCTTTCTTCCTTCCTGTAGTTTGGGCACATTACATCAAAAAGTGTGGGAAGAATTACGTTGGACAAGGAGAACTCGAAAGTGCAAGGCAGCGACCACAGCTGACCTGATGACCAAGCACCAGGACCGAAGGAAGGCAACACCACATCACAAGCAGCCGGCTCTTAAACAAACACAACTACCACTGCAGTCCAGGGCATGGCATTCCAGAATTTTTGCAGAAGAGTCTGAGGAGCTCAGAGGGGAGATTCTTCAACCTGCCCCAGCCACCGGCAAGAGTGCTGCTGAAGGGATGCCTTCAGCCTCCAGGTGGCTGGGCTGGAGGGAGAGAAGCTGTCATAATTAAAAGTCTTCCAAGAGGTAAATGATGGAGGATGGTAATCAGTTCATCTCTGCTTCCACCCCAGGTAAGATTAAAAAAAAAAACAAAAAACAACCCCTAAATCAGCTCTGTCTGCAGCAAATGAAGGTTGAGATCTGATATTAGCAAACGCTCAAAGATGGGGCCATTAGGCTTTGGGACAAGCCGAAGAGGCTGCTCATTCTCCTTCATTAGTTTCCTACAGGGCAGAGAAACACCCTCCAGGGACAGGCTGGGCACAGCAAATCCAGCTTCCAGCATCCCCTTCCAGATTTGCCTGCCAAGGATTCCCAGGGCTAAGATCAGGAGGAGACGCGCACAGGGCACGCTGCGAGGGGCTGACGGAAGAACCACGCAGCACCAACAAAACAGCTCGCGCAGGGCTCCCTATCGAAGCTCACCCATTTTGAAGCCTCGTGCTTTGACAGATACCCAGCTCAGCTTCGCTTAATATCACCCGGCCGTCCCGCAGCCGTCTCTCACCCTACAAAGGGGCCGGCACACCTAGCAATACGCCCGCACCACGTCAGGCATGCTAACAGAGTGAACCCTGCGTGCTCTTTGTTTTCAAGGCAGCATTTCAAAAAGCCTCGTCGTTCATTTAAGGTGAAGCAGATGCCTTTCCTCTGGTCTCTCTGAAAGGGCTTATCTATAGGCTGGATTTCATTAAGTGCCTTGTTCTGCATTTAATAAGCTTGCAAGTCTAGACACTTTGGTTCTGTCTCTATCACCCCTTTGGTGTACCAGCAGGTAGAGACAACAGAGGTTAAGAGGGAAATATTTAGCTAGCAGATTTAGATGCTATCAAGATGACTGCGTAATTCCACTTTGACTCACTGCAATTTCACACTCAGGGACTTTTTCGCTCACCCGAGTGCCAATCCCTTTTGAAAGAAAAGGGCTGCTACCGGCTGCAGTAGTGTAGAGGAGGTCCCTGGGAAGTTCAAGGCACAGACTTTGGGATATTAGCAGAAAATCCATGTCGAACCAATGACCAAACACGGGAGAAAACGGTCCAGAGGAGCTGTGCGGTGGAATCACTGCTACCAGACAGCCATGAGCATAACACGTACGAGCGTAACAACAGTCTCAGCAACCCAGTCCACCTGCCTCTTCAGATATTTCCACATGCAACTGGGTGTCACCTCATTCCCCCAGCCAACAAGGACAACCCAGGCAGCGGTCTGATGCCCCGCTCCTTCCTCATGGAGATGCCCAGGACCGGGAGCCCCGAGGCACCTCCAGAGCACCATGGGACCTGCCACGGCCAAGAGCTCGGCAGCCAAACCAAGAGATGGTGCTCAGACCCACGGTGGGTGCTGCACCCGATGCCCGGGCATCGGCTTCAGCTGTTTGCAAGAGGGATGTACCAAGGTGATGTCAAAAGAGAGGCACCTGGCTGCGAGGTGGGCAGCGCTGGAAGGGGATGTGCCTATGGAGGGACCTTCTCCCTGCAGCTCCCATGGGCCAGGCATGTCCTATGGAGACCCAGACGGGACAACGCTGTGGATCCCAGGGCAATGCCAGGAGCAGCCATTTGCTTATCAGCCAGCAGCGTCATTCCAGCGATGGGAACTCAGCCGAGACTTGGTTCACTTTGCTTCTGAGCCTGCATCGCACCTGAACCCTCGGCCTCCGCACAAAACCAGCTCTCTATTTACCTGCTTAGCCCCAAAAACTGAGGGAGATGGATACAAATCCTGTTGGTTCACAACACGCTGGGAAAGATAGGCATTTTTGTGGATTGGGGCTGCAAGATGTGCACATTACAGTGACACGTGCTGCGGGGATGTACCAACTAAACTAACTGCAATCTTACATTAAGAGCAAAATGGTTTTTCAAAAGATTAATTGGAAAGAAAGATATCTCTCCCTTTGGGAAACAAGCAGCCGCAATCAGCAAATATTCCTCTCTCACGGGATTGCGAAACATGACATGCTTTGCCCTCTGAGCCACAAGTCATGAACTCCCCCATCAAAGCGGGAGGCAGAGCGGAGCAACTGCAGAGAACAACAGGATGGGGATTTTTTTACATTTTATCCCAAGGAGAGCAAGTTCAAGGTCTCTGCACTTACCATCAAACTTCTTGTATCTGGAACTAAACATGGTTTGTAGGTGATTGCTAATCTCCACGACAGCGTTCCTAAAGTCGTGTTTACTCTGCTGACTGTACTTCTCCTCCATCTCTTGAGAGCAGCACGTGTAGCCTTGCGAGCAGACTTTCAAGTGGTCACCTGAAAAGCAGAGAAGAAAGTATCCCGAGTTAAAAGGATTCTCCATGCAAGGGCGAAGAGGTTGGCTTGCGAGGCAGGGGGTGTGAGGACCCGCAGCACCATCCCCTCCCGAGGAGACCCCCCACACACACTGTGAGCACCGGACCAGGCACATCAAAACCCGATGCTGTAGAGGAACTTCATAGCAACACATGTAAATACCACGGGCCGTCTTTCCGCAAGAACATTAAAAAGTGTCCTCTTATTCAGTTAATAAAAGGAATAGGCAGATACTCATCTTGCACAGTATAATTTGAAGAAACAGCAAATTGACCTGTATATACTATGATATCTTCCATGAAGTTTTTGCTGAGTATTTTAATTAGTTCCAATTCATTCACTTAATACACAACACAGTATCAATGGCAATGGTCCTTTTGGTACAGTTAAATCCTTTTTTCTTCACCTCCAATTATCATAGGAGAAGCAATCACTCCCAGAAACACAGTTATCACCGATATTAAAAGATACTTGTTTTATGCAGCAGCTCATGAAAAAGCTTTATATTTCCCAGCTCCTAATTTTCTAATTTTACAGTTTTCTGTCATCATCCTGGGCGAAACTGAGTGTTTGTTTTTGGAGAATTCAAACAGATTTTTTCTTCCTCGACCCTAAAGATAATTCTCTCCTAGGAGTCATCTGACTCAAGCTGGCTTGGTCAGAGGAACCATAAAATGCTTCAGTACATACCACATCTCCATTTCAAAATCTCACAGACAACCGGAGCACGGGATCTGGCCCCATATAATTTGCTTTTAGAGCGTCTCGCTGCGGTGCGGGATGAAGTTGTCCTCTTCTAGCACCCCCAGTAAAATGCTGCTGTCGAGTTTTGTGGGCCAAGACAAACTCTTGGCGTAGCAATCCTCAGCTCCAGCTCCTCTGACAGGTCCCACAACGCCGCACCATCACAGGCGGGCGGGGCCGACGCTAAAGCAGTTCAAACTTGGGTGAATTGTGCAAATCTTTGTCAACGCTGAAGATGATACGATCAAAACAAGCAGTTTGGATGAGAAAACTCATCCTTCCAAGTCAGATGGTATTTTAAAAGACACAGCCTACATGTAAGCTGCTGCCTTCCCTCCCATTTCACACCGTGCTGCCAAACCTTATCCTTCACCCCGGGTAAGCAGATGGAGAATCGAAGGCTCTTCCCTACCCTGGAAGCCACTAACCACCTCCAACCACCAACTGAGGTTCAGAGACTCACGGCGAGAGCGGCAAAGGACCTGCCAGCCCCCTGCACAGAAAACAACCTCTCCACAACCATGCGCTTACTGACGAGCCATCCTGCCCACTCGCCGAGCACCAGACGCGGGCTAAGAGAAACAAGAACAGTTTTTGCATGGTGCAAAACAAAGCCTGCCCGTGACTAATGCGAGCGGTTGCCTCTCTGCCTGCCTCCTACCAACGCCACTTGCCCAGCTGTTATCGCTTTGCATGTCTTTCTAGCCCAAAAATGTTAGTATCTCTCCTTTCAGACACTTAAGGACCATTTTAAAACATAGAATCATGGAATCACTCAGGTTGGAAAAGACCCTTGGGATCACCAAGTCCAACCCTCAACCCCACTCTACAAAGTTCTCCCCTACACCACATCCCCCAACCCCACAGCTAAACGACTCCTAAACATGTTCAGGCATGGTGACTCCACCACCTCCCTGGGCAGCCTGTTCCAGTGTCTGACCACTCGTCCTGGGAAGAATTTTTTCCTAACGTCCAGTCTAACCCTACCCTGTTGCAGCTTGAAGCCATTCCCTCTTGTTCTATCGCTGATTACCTGTGAGAAGAGACCAGCACCAACCTCTCTACAATGTCCTTTCAAGTAGTTGTAGAGAGTGATGAGGTCTCCCCTCAGCCTCCTCTTCCTCAAACTAAACAGCCCCAGCTCCCTCAATCGCTCTTCATAAGATTTATTCTCCAGGCCCTTCACCAGCTCCATTGCCCTCCTCTGCACTGGCTCCAGCACCTCAATATCTCTCTTGTATTGGGGAGCCCAAAACTGGACACAACACTCCAGGTGTGGCCCCACCAGTGCTGAGCACAGGGGGACAATCACCTCCCTGCTTCTGCTGGGCACACTATTTCTGATACAAGCCAGGATGCCATTGGCTTTCTTGGCCACCTGGGCACGCTGCTGGCTCAGATTCAGCTGCTCATCAATGAGAACCCCCAGGTCCTTTTCTGCCAGGCAGCTCTCCACCCACACTCCCCCAAGCCTGTAGCGATGCATGGGGTGGTTGTGGCCCAAGTGCAGGACCTGGCACTTGGCCTTGTTGAAGCTCACACCGTTCGCGTTGGCCCATCGATCCAGTCTATCCAAGTCTCTCTGTAGAGCCTCCCTATCCTCATGCAGACCAACACTCCCGCTTAACTCGGTGTCACCTGTGAACTTACTGATGATGCCCTCTATGTCCTTATCGAGATCATCAATAACGATGTTAAACAGAAACATGATATAAATATTTTTGCATCTCTCTATACATAATTCTTAAGAACCTCTCCTCCTACATCTATCTTCCTTTTGCGCTACGGGGTTTGTTTGTTTTCCCTGGCATTACAGAGAGACCTTGACCGACAGATAATTCTGCCACGGCTAATTTATTGCATAAGACCGTCCGCTGCTCTTGAATTATGGAAAGCTCAAAGTCTGTTACGGGAAGCAGCACCGCTTAGACACAGCCTTCAGAAAACACAGAAAAAGCTCGCTATCTCCTTACAGATATATTTTTCTTTCACGGACTCTATTTCCTTCCATCTCAGGGGAGCACCTCCAGCGGCAAATACACAGCATTAAGGGGTGCAGCACCGGGGGATGCAGCTCCATTTTGCTTGATAAGTCATCTAAAAGAGAGGAAGATACACACCTAGGATTTTTGGATCGTCCCCACCAAATCCATCCCTCAGCACACCTGGGGACTCCTCTATGAGCCTGCCTTACCAGCCAGCATTAAAAAAAGCAAGTGCCCAAGCGCCACTGCTTTATTTCACTTTGAATCTCTTTGTTCCGGCTCCAATACAGGACTAAGGCTCTTTGACACCACGGGAAACAAATAAACAGCAGTGAAGCAATAATTACAGCCAGACTGACGTCTAGTTCTGCGGTGTCAAATTAATTTAATTTCAAAAGTCTTGAAATAGGCTTTTTTTCTAAATTTCTTATGGAGGGGGAGTACGTTGGGAATATTTTACCTGAAATGCACTTCACGGTTTCAGTACCGTTTCCGTGACGCATGCCTGCCTTTGGTGGTCACGATTTACAGACTTCCCATTCTTTTGTTTCGGAGGGGTAAACCTCTACCCTACTTGGCAAATGCAAACCTACCGATAGCAGGATTTCTATTCCTAGCCACGCTTCGCAGACACTTCTGAAGTTGTCACAGATGCTCTGGGATCCCTAAAACAGTGGTTTTAACAACTCCAATTTATTTATGATTAAAAAAAATAAAAGCCCAATGTATTTCACAAACACAAGTAACAGTTTTATATCTATTTATGCTGTTAAACTAAAGTTACCATCCCACCTAACGTTACAAAGCAAAATCGTTTTTCTGTGACCCCCCTTTGTCCCGGATTTGCACGGTGCCTCCCCGGGACACACGTGCAAAGCCGAGCGAGGAGAACACTACTGACAGTAAATCAAGCTTGCACAGATCCCATTTGGTTGATCGTTAAGAAATTACGCTCCAAAATGCAACTCAGACATTCAAAAATGAATGACCAAGCAATCTAATTATGGAAGATATTTCTCAGTCATGTCAGCACTATGTGGTCTTGGCTTGTGATCAAGAATTAGCTCTGTCTGGAGCTGAGGAGCTCTGGCTACTCAGTGCTGATCGTAGGAGGATGCACTGTGTTACCCACTGTTAAAAAAACACAAAGTTTAGGGCTGTAGGCTGCTTTTCTTGCACTTTTCTTACGACACAGTGGGAGATACCAATGGAAAGTCACTGGAATTCACTGAGGCCCCAGTTTTCCCATAGAGAGGGTTGTCCTTCGCATCTTCGCATCCCTGAGAATATATCCTCGCTTGAGCAAAGCAACGGGCGCTGACACAGTTTGCGAGAAATCTCATTTTAAATCAGCTAGCAGAGCCGATCCGTTCAGCATCCGTCCACAGGACTCATCCCACGCCTGAGTTTGCAGGGAGAGCAACTCAACGTTCTGCCGTCCCACCGCCTGCCCGGGTGAAGGATCCACCGCACGCCCCTGGGGCGAGCGGCTGCGGTGGTGGGACCTGCTTACGCCTCCACGGACAGACCCCTCGACGCACGGCGGCATTGGACAACAGCTTCAAAACACGAGAGCGCTACAACCATGGCACGCAGGGGAATGAAAACGACGAAGCCTGGAAAGCAGCCGCTGCCAGCGGTCCACGTGAGCACAGAGCAGTTACGGCCACCGAAAACACCGACCTAGAGCCAAGACCAAAGACAACGCTCTTCACTTTTCCAACTGGCTGTGAACTCCTCAAAGGAAGAGGAGTGAACAACACGATTATTTAGGCCCACTTAAACAGAGATCTAACGTTTATGTATATTATGTAAAGAACACTCATGGTGTGAGCTTACTGTCAAGAACACATTCGGCAATAATTATTTCCCAAGTTAAAACTCATCAAACAATGCCCATACAAGGCAACTCTTCATCTACTGTTCAGTGTAAAGACTCGGCAGCTTTTGTAATTTATCACCATGTGAGCACAGCAAAAATATAACTCTGCCAGAGCTTCCTTTCAAGTTTGGCTTTTTATTGAATTGTTTGGCAGGGTGCGCAAGCATCACATCGGGGGCTGCGTGGCAAAAAGAGCTTAAGTAGCAGAGAGAGACTCCAAATATCTACCGCATGTGCACACCATCGCTGCAACTTGTTGTGGATTTGCAGCGGATCTTTCCCGTGGCCCACCGCAGCAAGAGTTTTTCTCTATTTTATATTACATGTGAATACAGAGAGAGAATGACGGAACAAAATTACAACAGAAGCTTGCTCCTTGGCTAGGTAACAGCGCACCTCTGGGGACGGAGGTGGCGGTTTAAAGATAGAAACGCAATGGTACACGATGTTACCATCTGTACATCCAAGGAAATGTGCTCAGAAAGGTAATCTTGCAAACTTATGATTTAAGCCATTACAGAAACGCCACATTTAGCAGACTCCAGGTACACAGAGTTTCTTCCAAATCGAGTAACTATTTTGCAATCTGACGGAAAATAAGTTTTCATCGAGTAAGTAAGCGTGCAGCGCGAACTCAGGGGCTCTGTGATCTTGAAAAGCAGTCCCCTCCACCGAACAATTTTCCAAGACCTTTTCAAAATGTTGTTTCTGGATGTCTGACATGCCTTCCCAGCCTGCTTCTCCTCGCCTTGAACAAGTTCATACTTTAAGCGTACCTAGCTGCAAAACTAGCTGAACTTTCAGGAGTGGTTTCTGGGAGGCGGGGGGGTGGGGTGGGGGGTGTTGTTTCTTTAAAACACTCCCAAACACAGTCTAGCCCTTCACTGCAGCTCAGTAAACAAGCCAAAAGCAGTTTATGGTCTGGGATGTTACTGTTGGACTTGGCTTCCGTCTGAGAAAATGGGCTGGGGTAAGCTGGGCCAGTGGAGGAGCAGGAGGCTAACACTGCTGGGGGACCGGCAAGCAGGGCCACCATTTCAGCCTCATGCTCTGCCCCTTCTCTCTAGCACACATGGGCTTGCGGCGTCTTTAAAAGAGTTTTATGACTTCCTCTGAACCAACTTCCAAAGGAATCCTAGACTGTAATGCCGGGCTCTAATCCCATTTTACACTAGACTTGCCTTCTAATTATCACAGAATATTAGGCTTCCACCCATCATATATAATTGACATGCTACCGAGGCTTTACAAACCCCCAACAAAGATGACAAGAAACACTAGCATCACGCCGAGCACAGCTCCGCTGCTCCGGCCCCGCGTTAACAAGGGGGGGCGAGAAGAAGAAAGAAAAGCACGAGTTTGTGATCGACTCCGGTGGAGTCATTGAGACAGACAGGGCTACCGAACCCTCCATCCAACCCCAACACCTTTAATTCTGCCCACAATACCAAAACCTGCCCAGTTTTCTGGGTTCCAAAATGAGCTGGGGATGCTCAGCTTCCCCAGGAATAGCCCCGCGAGCTCTCGTCCATCTGCAACGGTGCTGCCGTGATCCACGGTTGCTATCGGCACCGCCACACATCCCACAGCCAAAACAGCCCCTGCCCCCAAAGGCAAGGCTGGGTCACCCTAACCACCGCGTATGCGGCTTCTAGGTATTTGCTAAGGAAGAGCACTGCAGGAATGCAGAGTGCGCCTTGGCGTGTAAACATTTCCAGGTGAAATGACACTAAGCTGCAAACACCAAAGAGAAGGAAAAAAAAAAAGGGACCCTACTGCCTCCTCCCACAGCGTCACACACGCACGCTGCTTGAAAGCATGCTTTTTGCCTGGTATAAGCAGGAATTTTTGCTTGATGGCTTTTACCGGAGTATTCCTTTTCTGCTGGGTGGTCACTCTTTGCCGCTTGCTTTAAGGCTGTGCTGCTGTGGGACGTGGTTTTATTTTACTGGGGAGAATCCTCCTGTGGAGCCAGTGGCGCGCCAGTAAGCAAGAGATGTAAACCAGCACTGAGGCCCTGCTACGGGAGGCAGCGTGTCCACAAAGGGCAGCAGAGTTGGAAGTTTCTCAGCTCACACACTGCGAGCGATGCAGCGCTGTTGGTACCCTCTGCTCGGAGTGGGTCAAACCGGGTTGGGGACACCTGGAGCTGTGCCTCCCGTGATGCTCCCGAGCACACGGTGCTATTTCCAGCCCAAACCGCTATTTCAACCACATGCTTCCAGGGGACGTGCTTTGTGCAACCTCCTTCCTACATCTACCACCATCAGACCTAAAATGACATACCCCATTTCCAATACACATCGTTTCCCATCCTAAAAGCCACCGTCACGCAACCAGAGTCAGCTTTCCCTCCTTCCCTCCTCAAAACATTTGCAGTTCTTTCTGGGATGTCAAACCCAAAAAGCACCAAAAGAGAGTCCCCCACATAGCCAAACCCAGGTCCTCGCCATGGAGGTCCTCAACCCGCATCGCCCTCCAGCCAGGCACGCGGATGCCAGCCCTGTCACAGCCACAGGAGCCCTGGTCCTGGATTCCACCATCAATCGATGCTCGTCCCCCCCTGCACCCCCTTTTCCCGGGAGTTTTTAAGCCAGAAGACATTCTCACGCGCAGTCGGCTCCCAAAGCTGACTGGTAGGGTTATGGAAGTACCGCCATTTGGCAGCATGTGCCAGCATACAGCATATTTAACGTCCCACTCAATTAGCAACCATTTTATACAAATGGTTTATTTGCCTTATTAATGTTAAAGCCACTTGTTTCCCCTGCGCTTCCACTTAGGTTATTAATCAATGTGCATTTCAGTTTTTTGCTGATTACTCTAATGGCACAGAAAAATTCCCCAGACACACAGAGAAAGCTTATAATATTAAAATGATTTTTTTTTTTCCTTGCAAACTTGTCAAGCAGTCAAAATACAGTCTTTGATACCCAAACCAAAGCCCTTTCACCTACGCTTAACAACAGCGAACTATTTTCAGTCGAGCTTTATTGCATCTGTTAACTCAGCTGCTAATCCATCTTGCAGGCGCGGGGAATGCCGGTGCACACAATACCTCAGTGACATACCTCCCTTCAACACAACAAATAATCCTAATTATTTCCATAGCGCGTACCTACAGTTACTTAAAATATCGTACACAACCGAGGTCTGTCTGGCTTCTATTTTTCCATTTTGCTTTGTTGACAGCTTCGGGTTCCCAAATTTACTGCCAAGAGGGTCAGGGACCGAAGAGAACGTGAGATTTATATCCATGTGTGTACATTAAGCCAAGCGCACATTAGGAACCTTAATTTTCTACTGGAAAGAGCAACTTAGGACACAAAGAGGGCTCTTGCCTTCCATCCATCCAAGTCCAAATTACTACTGCACAGCTCCTCTTCCAGCCGATGACAGAGCCAGGTCCCTGAAGGGCCAACTCTGGTCAAACGCTGCCCGTTGAGGCTGACCAGAGGGATTTTGGGACATCCCCCTGGGATGGGGGCAGACCAGGAGAGCCCTTCCCAGTCTCCTAATGCAGTTCTTCAGCCCCAAACAAGAGACAAAGACCTCCCTCCACTCTCCACAGCACCCCAGAGAATGGTCATCGGTCAACCGGGGTCCCCTCCTGCCCGGCTCTCCCGTTGAGGTTGGGGCAATGGAGAGGTTCAAGTGGAGGTCCCCAAGGACCAAACCCAAAAACTCTCTGCAGCACACCTAAGCCCACGACTGTGCCCTTCGCAGGTAACGTCCGAAGGAGAAGGATGGAGGATCCCACCTTCAGCAGGGTGTTAAGACCTCATTTCAAGTTAAAACCCTGCTCACCTGAGGAAAAATACCATTGCCGCTTCATTTCCACAGCACAACCAACAATTTCCTTCCCGACAGGGTGGCCCAAATACTGCGAGGTTTTACACCCTGGAAAAATATGCCATGATAGAGCGCGCTTTCATTCCAACAAACAGGATATTGAGTCAATTAGTGGCACACCAAACACAAACCAGATAGATGAAGATAATGCATTTCTGCAAACATCAAAAGAGAGAGAAACCACACAAAGACCTGAATATACAAATAAGGCAAAGGGGGATGAAAAAAAGAAAGAATACTACATAATTAAATTTATTATTTAAGCAAGCCTGGAGAGTAAAATAGCTCTGGTTAACTAGAGGATTCTCCTTGGCTCTAGCTAAGGCAGAAACCTTCAATGAACACCAAGAGTTGTTTCTTAATTAAAAAAACAAAACCAAAAACCCCTACTTGACATCGCTGAGAGAGAACTTAGGAAATGCAAATTCTCTTTATTATCACCGAATTCTTTAGGCATGAAATAGTTTTCATAACGTGTCTCTGCCTACGTGCCCTGAGCGAGAGGTGTTACACAACGGACAAGTTATGCTGAAAATTATCTTTGTTTTTTTCCACTTCTCCGGTGAGGAGAACGGATACACAAGGCGCACAAGAGACCCATCTCCGGGACAGCTGAAACGGGCAGTGTCCCTGCCCCTCATCCCTCTACCAGCCACCAAAGAACACCTAAAAAGCCCAAAACTTGCAGTCAGTAATTCTGGGTATACGTAAAGGTAAAAATAAAACAGCTGTGATAAAGCCTATCAAAAAAACAGCCAGTGGTCGGACTTCAGAATTCAAAAGAAATTGTCCAGCAGATTTTACAGGGTAGTAACCCAAAAAAACCACAGAGTATAATTTCATGCAATTAAAAACAAAACAAAACAAAGAAACAAAAACCCCAAAACCCCCCACAAAACCAAAAAGAGTATCCATTAGGAACAGCAAATACACTGAATTACTGAAGCCTCGGGCACAAGGAACAACAAATAGACGAGATCTGGCTGGAAGACAGTTACTTTCCTTGTGAGACTTCTTATTTTTTCCTCAAATTCCCCATTAGGAAGACAAAACAAAGCCAAAAAACCTGCCTGTTTGTTGGGTTTGGGTTTTTTTTTTTTTTCCATAAAGCTTTGGGCTATTTGCCAAAAAAGCAGCTTTTAACCAAAACGGATTCCGCCACAAACACTGCCATTCGAAATGGAATCTTTTTTCCTTCTTCAGAACGTTCCCCTCCCCCCGCCCCGGCCCCCGCCCTCCAGTTCCAACCCTTCTCCCTCTGCGGTCCCCAGACCCTCCGCCAGGCACCTCCCGGGATGGGATGCTGCCCGGCACCGCGCACGGCCAGGCAGCAGAAGCAGGAGTACGTTACTGGGAACCACTTCTCCAGTAATTTTATTTAATATTCCCCCACACACACCTTTTCAAACGTAGCCGATTCCAGCCTCAACACACAAAACCACGTTTCAGAGCCGCACAGTAGCTTCTTGTGAGATGCGCCCAGGCTCACCTAGTCATGCCAGCAGATGGGTCATCTGCTGGCAAGTCCCACAGTTGACAGTAGATGACCCTCGAAAGCTTCAGCAACGTTTTGAGGTTGTACAGCCCTAGCGATTCTGGGGGACCGTGCTTTATTTGGGGAAAAAAGAACCCCCAAACAAATGACCAAAAATAAGCTCAAAAGAAGGTGTTCGTGGGTTTGTGGAGCCACTGACTGATAGAGACCTCCCCAGCTGAGAGCTGCACGACCACGGAAAGCCACAACTCTCCCAGATGGTGCCACCAGCCCGTTTCAAGGCAAGGACCACTGCCCCGCGCTGTCAGCCCCTCTGAACATCCCACCTTTCTGATGTCGCCAGTGATGCAGAAGCTTGGCAGAAGTGACGTTTTCCTGCTTGCAGAACCAAAAAAAAGAATGCACCATCACACCAAGCAGAGCTCCCATTTCCACAGGTCAAAAGCGCACCAACAGGAATAAAAGTACTATGGGCATGTGAGCTGGCAGCTATGACCCAGGCAAAAATTTTTTAAAAAGCCCCAAAAACCTAAAGATGTTTTTAATTCCTCAAATAAGAAACAAAGCTCGTGAAATTCAGCCACAATTTCCTGTTTTCGACTTAAAATAAAATTAAAAAAAAATATCCCGGGCTTTATATAAACAATAATCTAATCTATAAATTGGAATGCAAGAGAGATGTTAATTAACTTCCAGAAAGATTAATTCTCTATTGCGGGATCCAAAATAGGCACTGAGGAACCTGCTGCAATTCTGAGACCAACTTTACACAGAATGTAAGGAAAAGGGGGAAAAAAAACCCGACAAACCAAACCACTGAGCTGCAAACAACTACACTGACGGGCAGCGTACAAATACCCAAATATCTGGACTAGCAGGGTGATGGTTTTCACCCATAAAGATGCACTCCTTCACCCTGCCTTGGGTGGCTTTGGGCAGGGAGGGCAGTAAGGGCTCGGTGGAGAGCCAGGACCAGCCAGGGCCACCCAAAAGTCCTCGGTGACACAGACAGGAGGTCTACCTCTGCGCCCCTTGCTTTGACAGCAAAACCCACACAAGTCACAGAACCCCAGACTGGCAGGGGCTGGAAGGGACCTCTGGAGATCACCCACTCCAGCCCCCTGCCAGAGCAGGGTCACCCAGAGCAGGGGGCACAGGAACGCGTCCAGGCGGGTTTGGGATGTCTCCAGAGACGGAGACTCCACCACCTCTCTGGGCAGCCTGGGCCAGGGCTCTGCCACCCTCACAGCAAAGAAGCTCCTCCTCATGTTTAGGTGGAACTTCCTGTGCTCAAGTTTGTGCCCGTTACCTCTTGTCCTGTCCCCGGGCACCACTGAGAAGAGCCTGGCCCCGTCCTCCTGACACCCCCCCTTTCAGTATTTATCAGCGTTGATAAGATCCCCCCTCAGCTGTCTCTTTTCCAGACTGAAGAGACCCAAATCCCTCAGCCTTTCTCCATCAGAGAGGTGTTCCAGTCCCCTCATCACCTTGGTAGCCCTCTGCTGTCCCCTCTCCAGCAGTTCCCTGTCCTTCTGGAACCGGGGAGCCCAGAACTGGACCCAGCACTCCAGGTGTGGCCTCCCTAGGGCGGAGCAGAGGGGGAGGGTGACCTCCCTCCACCTGCTGGCCACACTCTTCTTGATGTCCCCAGGATGCCATTGGCCTTCTTGGCCACAAGGGCACAGTCCCTTGCTCCACACAGCTGCCAAGGGCAGGGCTTACATCCCACCCTCCAAAGGCAGCCCGGACTTTGGACTGGAACACTGATTCCTTATCTCCTTCCTCCCGCTGCCCCGTGTACCACGGGCCACCCAGTGCCACCGAGCCCCAGGGACCCTGCTCCGGACGGGGAGCAGAAACGAGCCAAAGCTCCGCACCGAGGAGAAACACTCTGTCTTCTCAACTGGCACAAGTATCACTGGCTTGGGGGTGTTTTGGGGCAGGAGTTATGACTTCTGGTAATTGAAACTGTCAACAAAGAAGAGATGGAAGGGTTGAAGGGTTCAGGTGTAGTAAAGTCCAGCTGTAATCTACCAGCCGAGTCATGCACCTCCCCGACGGCCCCAAAGGCGTCTTGCAAAGCAGAAAACTGCCAGCTTCAGACTGCTATCAGAAACAGCCAAAACCCGAGGGCCGAGGAAGCACAAGTTCGCTTGGGCAGGTTGCCCACCCACACCTGCCAAGAGCCACAGGCGAGCGCTGCCCCACGACCCTGCCAGGCAGACCCCGCTGCCACCACCAAGCCACCTAACGAGGGTTCGCCAGGCTGAGAAGTGTCTGACGCCAGCGTTCAGCTGAGAGCAACCGGGTACAATGTTGCTTCCAGGCCTGGTTTAGGAGAGATCAGTTTTCACCCGGCAGCACAACATGCCCGGCCGGAGCCATGCCTGTGCCCGGAGGGGCACTGCCAGCCCGGAGGGTCCTGCTGGTACCCACGGCACTGAAGGGCATCATCCCTCCATCCTCCGGCTGGGCAACATGCAACCTTCACTTTCTTCCAGGCAGTGTGCCCAGGTGGCCAAGGCGGCCAACAGCATCCTGGCCTGTATCAGGAACGGTGTGGCCAGCAGGACCGGGGCAGGGATCGTCCCCCTGTACCCGGCACTGGTGAGGCCCCACCTCGAGGGCTGTGTTCAAGTTTGGGCCCCTCACCACAAAAAAGACCTTGAGGGGCTGGAGCGTGTCCAGAGAAGGGCAACGGAGCTGGTAAGGGGTCTGGAGCACAAGTCCTGTGAGCAGCGGCTGAGGGAGCTGGGGGTGTTCAGCCTGGAGACAAGGAGGCTGAGGGGAGACCTTCTCGCTCTCTGCAACTGCCTGAAAGGAGGGGGTAGCCAGGGGGGGTCGGGCTCTTCTCCCAAGGAACAGGCCATGGGACAAGAGGAAATGGCCTCAAGTTGCGCCAGGCGAGGTTTAGGACAGATATTAGGAAAAACTTCTTCACTGAAAGAGTTATCAAGCATTGGAGCAGCCTGCCCAGGGAAGCGGTGGAGTCACCATCCCCAGAGGTATTTAAAAGACACGCAGATGTGCTGAGGGACATGGTTTAGTAGTAACTTGGCAGTGCGAGGCTGATGGTTGGACTTGATGATCTTAAAGATCTCTTCCAACCAAAACGATTCTATGATTCCCCAGAGCACAGAAATACAAAGCAATTAACTCTTTCGAACTGGCTGCCCGGCTCCCTCAGGTCCCACTCAATGGATGGTCAACCCCAGCCGGTGTTTCAAGCCACTGTGGCCTGCTGAGGACCAACCCCGAGGCTCAAATCCCCCCTTATTCAAGCTGAGGCATACGCAGGACCCAAGTCTGACCTGCAAGGGGAGGCAAGGTCTGCGAAACGCACCATTCCTCAAATCAACCTCACGGGCAGGCCAAGTCCTTCAGTAAGAGGCCTCCCACCAGGCTGAGCCCAGCCCCAGAACAAGCGTTCGGCAGGTGGGGGGGCACCAGGTCCCCCACAAAGCGACGGTTGTGCAATGCCAGCAAAAACAGAGCCCAGGCACGGCAAGAATCACTCGTTTGTAGGATGTTTCCCACCAACTGCAGAAATATTTGCTCCAACAGCCTTGAAAGTCTTTAAGGAAGAACTCAACTTTTTTTTTTTTTCCTTTTAATTTTTTTCCTTTCCAATCCACTATTTCCCATTTCTCCATCCGGCAACTAAACCAACCCAACCTCCCCAAGACTTCCACAAACAGCCCCTAACCACCAGATTCTCCCCTCGCAACACAGGGTCGCTCCCTGCGTGGCTACATCCTGCTGCCCCTCGCAGGAACAGGGGCAGACAATTAGCCTTAATCCTCGTTAGTTCTGTACGTTTCCTTTAAATCCTGTTACCGCATTCCTCCGCGCACTGGAGCGCGGCTCGGTGACGGTGACCCCGTGGTGCCTCCCGGCTCCTGACCCGCCAGAGCTGCACCGCTCCCAAGGGCTGCACCGCTCCCGGACTAATCTATCTTCACTGATTAGTTCTTAATCAGGAAGGCAAGATGTGAACGAAGGGTGCAGATGAAAAGAGAAAGGGGGAGGGGGAGAAACAGAGGGGGAAAAAATAAAGAGTTTCTTCAAGGAAACATTGCCCTTTGCTGCTTTAGGAGACAACTATGAAAACTTTGTCCAAAGGAGGCGTTTGAAGTCTAGCTACTTTCATATTTATAACGTTTGAGTCACTCCAAAAAACCTCCGCCAAAGCTGACCGAGTTGGACTACTACATTCATTTATTTTGGAAGTTTACCCAAGGCTTTGGTTAAAGCTAAACAACACGCCTGGATGTGAAAGAACATCAGAGCCGGGCTGCCGGCACAGCGGGGAGCTTCCACCCGCTTTGATAGCGCCAAGGCAGGAGATGGTATCAGCACGACCCAAAATGGACCTATTCCTCCCTGGGGAGTCACGGCCACAGCACCGAGACGTTTGGGCTTGTCCTTGGGAGGCGTTCTGGCCATACTAATATTATGCAAAGGATTCAGCTTCGAAATCTCAGGCACAATCAAGGCATTTAAACCCAACTCATTAATGGCCAATAGTTAATAGGCTGGAGCTGTAATTCCTCTGTCTGGGGGCTTTGGGGTGCTTCAGCCCAAATCTGTAAAAAAATATATATTACAGCTGCTCTATTGGCCTGGTACTGAAGGTAGGAAGAACCATCCAGTCCAAAACGCCCTGAAAACTAAACATAAAACCAGACTTTACCAGGTTTCCACCCATTCCCAAAGCCAGCGAGTGCATCGTTATTCCCAAATCTGTTTCCATTTGGGACGTGGAAGAAAAGTGAACGGTAAATGTCTTCGCAGTTCCATGAAAACTCTCCGTACTCTTGTAACACGCCCAAGGAAAATCCTCCACAAAACAAAAGTTTTGCAGAGCGTAGTTCTCTCAAGAGCAGCACCTGCGCGTCAAGACTACAAATTAGGCTTTAAAGCCTGCCACGCTCCTTCCAATTTAAAGTTTAAGGCAGCACCAACACACCAAAACCCAGGGTCTTCCTTGGGAAAAGCTGGTCTGAAAACACATGGTTAACATATTGCCCAATTTGAGAGACACCCCAAAAAAGCGACGAGGCAAACTTTTGGGACTTCAAATAAACAAATTTGAACTAATCAATCTGGAAAGTCTGTTTTCTATTTGTGGCTTTGGGTTTGCTGTTTTATGTTTCTTTTTTTGTCTTCGCTGTTTGTTTGCTTTCAATTACCCGGGCCCCTCCTTACCCTAACCTCTAAAAACTCCCTGTGTCGCGCCAGCCGGGAGGCGGCCAGCGAGACACCAAGAGTCATGCAACTGCAAATGGGAGCTGGAGGATGCTCCTTATTCAAAAGCCGCCGGTTTTGCTCTCAAATTAACTTTTTTTGGGGTGTCCCCTCCACGGCAAGGCTACGGCACTGGTAGTTTGGCGTTTCTCCTCCGGCGCGGGGACTATTCGTGTTTCACAGGCCATCAGGAGGTAGCGAGCAGAGCTTACCAGATGTGGGTTTTATCACCTCAGGTGGAACTCCTATTTTCTTTAGGGGAACCCTGGTTTTTAAGGTTTTATCAGATCACCGCGATTACAAAAGCTTCACTTACATACTCAAAAGCTCCTATAAAACCTCTAGTTCAAGGTTTATTTGGTCTAGGTGGTTTTCAACTGGGAGGAACAACTTGCAGACACAAGTAATTTGTCCCACAAGCTTTGACTGACCACTCGTTCGCTGCACTCAAACCACGCCTGCCTTCTGAGCAAAATTCCATCAACTCATTGACCAAAAGATTTTCTTTTAAGAATATTTAAAAAAAAAAAATAGGAAAGAGAAGAAAAAAAAAAAAAAAGAGCTTGCAGCAAAAAGGAAGTTTCAATTACTTTGTGAAATCAAGCAGAAAAATTAAGATCCAAGCAAACTTTATTAGCTCTGACAAGCAAATGCTGATGCCTTTGTTTCCTATGTGCGCAAAACTTACTAAGGATGGGGGGGGGG
>VYZM01024113.1:162622-187156 GCA_013398915.1 Dromas ardeola | reverse complement strand
CCCCACCCGGGAGAACCAACTGGGCCGGTGTTCCCGGTGGGAGCAGCTCGGCCCCGGCAGCTGAACCAGGTCTGACCCCTTGTTTTTACGGTCTGCTCCGGTCGCTTTTTATATCGCGCTGCAGAACAACTCGCGAGCGATTTGTCTTTTCCCTGCGCCTACAGAGAGAGCGGAGCTTATTCTGCCGCTCGGTTTGCCATGGAAAGTTTGTGGTAATAATTTTTTATGGTTGTATCTATTCATGCTTTAACTTGGATTCCAGGAGGGTTTATTATTTTATTGCAATGGTAAAGTTCTCTGTCTCCAGAGCTGCTTTTTCTGGGGCTTCTTGACTTTGATGCTCTGCTTCGCTGCTAAGGTTTAACAACGCGAAATCCCATATGGGACAAATTGTCACTAGACGCCCAGTCCATTCTGGGGCCTTTTCCACTGCTCAAAGACAGCGTTGTCGGTTTTCCCCGACTCCCCCAAATAAAAATCAATTATTTGCCTCCAAGCAGTTGTGACCGCCTTGGTCTGAGGAGAAAAAATAACCTCCCCGGTCCCTGGGGCAGATCGTCCCCTGCTTGGTCTTTATGAAATCTGTCAGGACAGGGAAACTGTGCTCCTTCAACCTCCCTCTCTGCAATGCCTCAGCTCTCAGAAACCTCGGCACATACAATATAGCAGGCAGAAAAGAAACAGAGCCTGAGAAATGCCGGGTACTCTCCAAAGGAGTTTTAACTAATGATCCTTCTGCTTGGAAGCATTGCAGAACCTGGGAACGGATGGCTGGGAATCGGGAGCCTCACACGCCTCCAGCGTCGTGAAAGCGATGGGTGGATGTTTCAGTGCGATGGGGTTGTGATAATCAGGGTGAGGGCGGGAGGGAGAAGGCTAAATGTTTGCTTATGTCTAGAAACGAACAACGAAGCACTTGACAAACTTAAATGAAGACAAAAAGGGTTATTTCTTCCTGTCCTTGAAATAAGACCGCCTCTGGTGTGAATTACAGCCCCTGAATGTGTGGCAGCCGGGCAGCCTGACCGAGGGATGGAGATCCTCAGGAGGCACGGAACAGGCAGGGTGTAGCTGGGCTTCGGTAAGCCCCAAGCCTCGGCTTGCTGCCGTGGCTGTGTTAAGCAGTTTGTTGGCCATAAGGAACGGCTGCATTAATCCGGCTGCTGAGCACCGGCATGAAATTTCGTAAGCTGGAAACCAGCATTTTTCGATGCAGCCTCGTGCCTAAGGGAAGAAGGGAAAGTGCTGCAGGAGAATTGCTCACGGAGTCGCAGCTATCCCGCACACATGCCGGCCACGCGACTCGCACGCAAGCCGCGGGGAGCTTTCTCTTTGCCAAATGGAGCGTGTCTCAGCTTTCTGCCGGCTGGGCCTCGCGCAGCCTTCAAAGGGAGGGGGCTCTGGGAGCCCCCACGGGTCACTGACTCAACACGATGGGTTGCCGTAACGTACAGATTTCTCCCGCAGAGTTAGCGGTATTGAAAGCGTCAGAGACACAAACGCCCTTGTGATTTATGAGATGGGGATGGGGAATTCAATTGGAAAGCCAGGGCAGAGATATCAGCTCTATAAGAAATATGGGAAGAATTCATCCCTAATCTAATCTCGCCGAATTCCACAAGGATGCAAGACAGGGATCGTTTGCTCCGCTTCCTTAGGTTAAGATTTAAACAGGAAACCCCCGCAAGGGTGTAAGTTGTTCTCCCAAATACCAATGCGCTTGTGCGTGGAGGTCGGAGAGGGGGTGCCGCGCTCTGAGCTGTCTCCTGGCTGGGTGAGAGGCGATGCCGGGCTGTGGAGCTGCCGAGCAGCGGCATCTAGCAGCGCCGAAATCGAGCAGGGGGAGCGGGAGCCAAGCCCGGGCTAACGATGCTCTTTGCCAAACCAAGCCCTTGAGCCAGCAGGGCTGGCAGATGTTACCTCCGGTGAGGGTTTCTGGCTGCCTCGCTCGCTGCTGGGCTCTGTGACACCCTCTCAGGGGCTGTTTATAGGAAGGATGAAGATTTATTGTAAACCTTGGCTCCTGGACTCTTGGAGCTGCCTCTTCCTCCAAGTTTGGTCTATCCCCACTCCAGCTGGGAACACAGCGAGAGGCGGCTGCGAGAGAACGGGGTAATTAGGTCTCTACAGGCACTCGCTTGTGCAGTTAGAAACCTGGTGTTGAAAGCAAAGTCGTGGAGATCAGTCAGCTGAGTAACCTCCTGGCCCTGGGGGCAGCTGGGAATGGCTTTTGGATGGGGAATGGGGCGAACATACCCAGCATCACCTTTGAGGAGCCCTCCTCTGCTTGGGGGGGCAAGGAGCTCCTGCAGAGGACAGGCTGCACCAGGGAAGAGGGTAAAAACAACGTTACTTGCTCTTGACAGGGTCTCCAGCTTTGGTCCCCTCTGGTCCCTGTGAGCCACCCATCGCCTCTCCACCTACTTCTCACCGATGCCCTGCTCGCAGGAGCTGGCTGTGCCGGCTCTGACTCTTTTTTGCCTGGGGAAACCGAAGCACAGAGCGGCAAAACGATCAGTGTAAGGTTGCAGAGCTGGGCTCCCAGCACAGGCGACCCAGTCATTCTGACTCCCTAAAGACTAGATTATCCCAAATCACAGCCATGAAAATCCAGCATCTACCTATAGCTAGATGACAAGGAATGACAGTGATTTCGTGGCAGCCGAGAGGGAGCCGGCAGAGATAAGCCTTCATTTTTCCCCATTGTGGGCACTGTAGGATATTTGGGCTCTGCCATCGCCACGCTCAGTGACCCCATCTACCCCCCCGATCCATCCCTGGCCCCGCTGTGCCTGCAGTCACACCACGTGCGCGCTCCAGGCCGGCACAACCCAGCTCTGCCAGAGGGATGGCATGGCACGGAGCGCAATTGTTGCCAACGTCATCCCCCAGTTGACTTGGGAGCCTGCCCAGGATATGGTTTTCCCTAAAACAATGCTGTTCGCAAGCCGTGTGGGGTTATTGTTCTTGACTCGTGCGCTGGCGAGCTGCCATTTATTGTGCGCAGGAACTACTCTGCTGCTCCCACCGTCGAGTTCAGGTTTATTCCCCCGTTTTCCAGGAGGAGACCACTGATGTCAGCTAGTTTGGCCAGAGCGCTTTGTAGCATGAGAAGTAAAAAAAAAAAAAAAAGGCTTTCAGTTTCGATCTGTCCATTGTCCACCAGGAGAAGAGCTGGTCTTCCCACGGTGCGTGCTCCCACACAGGTGGGTGGTGACGGCTCTGCCACCGCATGCTGCTACGTGCTTGCTTGTGCATGGGCGGTGGTAGAGCCGGGCCTGGTGCCGAGCTTTCTCAAAGCTCTGGTCTACGCCGCAGGAGGATGATTTGCTGTTTGGAGGAAGGTGGGAGGCTTGGGGCTCAATCCCGGCCCAGCTATGTGACATGGGCAGGTCACTTAGGTCATCTGCGCCTCAGGTCCACACTGGAATGATAACAGCCACGGTGGCCTCCGCGGTGGGATGCTGAGCAGATGAGTACATGGAGGACCAAGAGACTTTCACGTGAACTAAGGGTTGAACAGGAAGGATTTGTCCTGGGAGCAGCTCCGTGGGCATGGCATGTGGCCAGGTGGGGATAATGGCACAGTGGAGGAGGTATCTCCCCTCGTGACCATCCGCTGGGTTGGATTGTCTCTGTTTTGACCAGCCGGTTAAAAGATTGCAAGGAGGGGAGCTGTGTGCCTTAGGGCACGCTGCTGCCAGCGGTCGCCCTGGTTCCCCTCGCACAAAAGCTACGGCAGCCGACCAGGGGTTGACCTGCCCCAACCCCTGACACATGTGCCTTCGTCCTCAGCTCAGGCTGCAGCTGACCCGGTGTCTCCGGGGGAAGAATGAATGGGCAGCCAGCCGGGGTGAACAGCCCGGCGTCCATCCGCAGTGTCCCTGCTGATCGCTGATCCTAGGAAATACCCTGCACGGTGGCTGCAGCTGGGCCAGATCCAGCAGCCCTTGCTCCAGGGGACTCCCTTTGCCACAGCGGAGCTGCTGGGCTGGGGACTGCGAGGTTGCTGAGGAGCTCACCGTGTCCCCTGGCTCCCCGAGCAGCGTGCCGGAGCCAAGGGCAGCCCGCTGGGGAGGCTGCCGGAGCGTGGTGCTCTGCGGGGGTCCAGGGCCTGCAAGCCAGAGAGTTTACCCGGCAATCCAGGCTGTAATTACGGAGGAGCCCAGCCAAGAGGCTCTGAGAAGAAGCAGATAACGGTGCAGACACCCTCCAGCCTCATTAAAATACTTTCTCCGGCAAAGCCCCCCCACGCCTGCCCAGCCTGTTCCAATTAGCGCCGCGGGCCAGGGAGAGCAGAGAGCAGGGCTCCTGGTGATGAAAAGAAAACATTGCAGAGCTTTCAAGTGTCGGGGGAGGCAGGCGGCCCCGGCTGGGACAGCGAGAGGCCCTGGGAGCGCGGCCGGCAGCCGTGTCGCTGGCTCGCAATGGTGAAGCGGATGAGCCGGGTCACTGAGCAGCGGAGCAGGTGCTTCACAGCCAGCTCCCGCCTGGAATGGCCCTGGGATTATAGCTGGGGAAGTGCGGCGGAGCCAACAGCTCTCTGAGAGGGGCTGAGCATCCCTGCCCAGTAGGTCTGGAGGTGGGAAGCGATAATCCCACCGTGAATGAAGAAAATGCGCGTTACAAATTGCGCGGGTTTGCTGCAGAACATCTTGGCAGCTTCAGGTGGCAATAGGCTCCGGATTGGGAGAGCTGGAGAAGACTGCAGCCTGACTGTCCAGGGAGCAGGGATGCTTCTCCGCTCCCCAGGGCTGGCTCTCTCATGAGGCATCCCTAGGGATGGAGCTGTCTCCAGCCCTTGGCTCGCTGCTGGGGTGCTTCAGAGAGACCCCCGAGGATGCTGGTATGTGCCCACCAGTACCCTGACCAAACCCGCCACCTCTTTTCCAGGGGTCACCAGATGACCAGCAGCCCATGACACTCGGTGATGGCTGAGCCTGCCCAGGTTTGAGGTGGTGACCCGGAGCTGGCAAGCTCTGTATGAAAACCCTGGGTGTCACCCAGCCCCTCCCCAGCAGAGGCTTTTAAGCCAGCCTGGGGCAAGAAGCATTAGCAAACCTGTCCCTGGCTAGAGTCCATGTTGGCTCCTGGCCTTGCAGCCCCTGCCATGTTTTAGCAGGTGCGTGATCCAGCCTGACCCAGCCTGGAAAGCCTGAAGCCCAGAAAACGGCTCCTGAGCCGGGCAGAGCTCCCCGAGCCTGCCGAGGGCTGTATTGAATGTCAGGCCATGTGGCGGACAGGTGACAAGGGTGGGTTTCAGCCGGCGGCCAGTGTCGTGGTATAAATGGCTCTGAGGAATGCGGCGCTGCCTCTGGGGACTCCTGAGGCTTCGGGGAGCTGGCCTGGCAGCGGAGCGGGCAGCAAGAGCCTCTTCGCTACCTTATTTGGGTACTAACGCAGCATCAGAGGGTGGCAAGCCCCTTTCCACTCGTGAAAGAATTTTAAACTTCTCCAGTACATTAGGAGGCAGGTTGGGAGTTTAATACATTAAGTCAATCTGGAGTGTAATACCCCAGGTCAGCTCTGCCTGCGCCGAGATGAGCCACCCGGCATGAGACACGCTCGCTCCACTCTTGTCCCACCTCCCTGGCCCTCTGCTTTTTCTGGGGAGGAGCCCAGCCTTCTTCCTCAGAATTTGCCTCTGCGCCATCATCCCGGTGTGGTTTGCCCGCTCCGGGAGCCCTGGCCTGAGCAGCATCCCGCAGCCACTCTGGGGATGCAGGCATGGAAGCCATGAGCACAGGTGGGCAAACGTGGTGCTGGTATGGCAAGGAGAGAGCCAGAGGGTGCGCAGAGTCCCAGGAAATCCCTGCCTGCCTGGGTTTTCCCCGAGGTATATTTGCCCAGCAATCCGGTGGCACTGGAAGCTGCCTGTACTCTGGCAGCATTTTAGGTGAGAGGAGACTTTCAAGGTGCAATTGTGGTGCATCTCCGTCTGGCTTTCTCTGCACATCGGCCTTGCTGCCTCCCTGGTGCTGGGTGCCCTTGGGGTGAATTAGAGGGAGGAACGGTGGAGGTTACTCAACTGGCACTACCTGGCTCAAGCAGCATGTTCAGGAACACCACAAAACCCTGCAGGAATCGCTGGCTGAAAGCATGGGCCAATCCAGCCCTTCACTGTGCCCATCGCTGTGCCCATCACCGTGCCCTTCATCATGTCCATCACCATACCCTTCATCGTGTCCATCACCATACCCACCACCATGCCCATCAACGTACCCATCACCATGCCCATCACCGTACCCATCGCCATGTCCATCACCGTACCCATCGCCATGCCCATCACCATGCCTATCACTGTGCAGTGAGACAAACCCAGCTGCTGGGCCACCTCCCAGCCTGACATGCAAGAGCCAAGCCAGAGCAGGCTTCACCTCTCTTGGTAGGAAGGGAAAGGTAGGGGCTGAGCCAGCCGCCTCCTGAGAAAGGGATTAGCAGGACCGTAAGTGAAGCCAACTCCTTATCCCTTCATAAACAGTTATTAATATCCTGGCCAGCCTTGGGCTTGGTGATTCCCCATTTGGTTTCAAAGGATGTGGTCCCAACCGGCGCGTGCCTTAAGCTACTGAAACTTCAGGGAGATGAACACCGTTAGAGGACATGCTGTATTTGCCCTTCCAAACATAAACGTTTACTCCCCTCAAGATAAGGAGCTGAGCTCAGCTCCCACGAGCCAAGGCCCCCGGCAGACAGGAACACTCCTGTCGGCAGCGAAGGGCAGAGGCAGCTGGGCTCTGCCGGGGTGCAGGATGCTGACGGACGGGTTCACAGCCCGGGATGGCCGCCGCTTCGTCCGTGGAGCAGGGGAGGAGGAGGAAAACCAGCTGTAGAGCCTAAGGTCTGCACTCATGCGGCAGCACAGCTGGCATGCGCTTAATGTGACATAAAAGGTCTCGGGGACCAGGAATGTTTGCACATCAGCATGCGTAAGAAGTAAAAGAGGGAAAAAAGCTCTGAAGTGACACCACATGCAGTGATGTCCCTCTGATACCACCCGGCCCACAGGGCTGTCCCTGTCCCATGGCCGTTATCACCAGGTACCCATCAGCTCCTGCCTGGCAGGGGTGACATGCCGATGGGCCGCGGTGTGCCAGCAGCAGCTGGAACTCATTCGTCCCCCCTCGCAGCCCTTGGCACGCTTCGGCAGCGGTGGTTGGCAAGAAAGAGTGGTCCGGGGCTAATTGCGGTTCATGGGCTTTAATCTCATGAGGCGGGAGCGTAGGAGGCTGTCGGGAGATGTCCCGGCTGGAAGGGAGCCTGCTGGCCAGCCTTGCTATACCAGGGCAGAGAAACACAGGCGAAGCTTGAGCAACCTCAGCTTTCTTCTGCTGTTGAACAAGTCCTCCATTAAAACCCTCCGAGATCTGCTCCCCACGCCTTTGGGGCTCTGTGTGGGCCGGTCACTGTTGGGCACGTGTGATCTGCGTTATTGAGGGACTCCTTGAACCCTGCCATTTCGCAGGGCGCACTGCGGCATCCTGTTGCCACCTGAGCCCTGGTGCTGGCTTTTGCGGTCCCAACTCCGGTGTCGTGCTGCAGGAACATCATGTAGCTCTGTCCCCGTCCCACAGCTCAACATCACAGGCTTCCCCGGCATCGCTCCTGCCGCGGCCAGGCAGCGCTGGGGGAAGGCAGGGAGGGAGCCGAGGGCTTTGTCCTCCGGGTTGGAGAAGGACGACAGCTGCCTCTCCCTGCAGCTGCTGGGGCATCCATCATCCTGCGCGGGACGGAGGGGAACAACCGGCTCCCTGGGCTGAGCAGGGTTTCTGTGCCTGCGTGGGCAGGCAGCGCTTTAGGAGGAGGGACAGCCATGGGCAGGGGTGGACGCCAAGGCAGAGGACCAGCAGCTCCAGCCGTGGACGCTCCCTGCACGCCTCGGCCCCGCATTCGCATGGCACAGACCAACATGCACGTACCCAACGTGTGGGGGACGCGGACACGGGCTGAGCCGTGGGGTGGCGCGGGAGAGGAGGAGGCTCCCTGATGGCAGGGGATGGCTGTCCTGCCTCGACCCCCCAGCCTGGCTTTGACCCTCGCTTTCTTTGCTGGGACGAGACTCCTTTCTCCTGGCTCCCAGCTCCTGCCCTCCCAGGCAGAGAGCACCCACACCCAGGGCTGTGGTGGGGGGGGTGACAGGACAGTCCCAGGAGCGTGGGGCTCGGGTCTGGGAGCCAGGGCTTGGCTGCTCGGGAGCCTTGAGCATCGCCAGCGCCATGGCAGGGCTCTCCCCTCTCACAGCGAGCTTTAGCACAGCGTTTCCTTCCCTCTGCGGAGGGAGTCACTGCTGCGGAACGCTGACAGCGGGGTGCAGCCCCTCTCCTCCCCCCGGGCTCCTCTCCCTTGAGGTCCCCCAGCTGCCGGGGGCAAGCGCTTCACCCCTGCCCATGGCCTGGCCGGCCCGGCGGTGTAACTGAAGAAGGCACTAGGCTGCAAATGGCGTGTGGGGATTATCCGGGACACAATCGGGGCCTGTGAGAGTGGTGTAGCACATGGCGGGCGGCGGGGGCTGCTGTTAGTGACGCCCCATCGCTGAAGAGCTCAAGTTCAGCAGGCTCTGCCCTCTGGGGAGATAATGCATAGCCTGATAAATCCACTGCCAGGGCCCTTCCCCCTTGGAAATTTGGGCTGTTTTACACGATTCATGGCATCGCAGCAAATAGGCGTTGTCGGGAGGAAATTGGTGTTTTCACGGATAAACAATTCCCTCCCATACCCGCATGTCTCAAACAAGAGGCATTTGTCTTTTCCCCGTGCTGCTCAGTCTCCGGCAAGACTTTCCAAGGGACCTTGTCTCCAAAGGAAAATATTCAGTGCTGTGCCATGAAACGGTGACTCTAGGTGACAGCCTGGAGCCTGAAACCTGTTGGGTGCCTGCGGGTCACCAGTGGAAGGGGAGGGCAGAGGGTGACGGCTGCCACTGGCCATCGCTGGATTGCTGCTGGCACAAAGTCAGCCCAGCGCCGCGGCACCACCACCTGTGCCACCTATACCAAGGTGCTCCTGGTGACTGCCAGCCCCCCGAAACAGGGCTGCGATCACCCACATCCCCCCCCCCTCAGGCCCCACGCTCCCTGGGGTATGAAATGTTAACCCCCAGACGTCCCCTCGCCCAGCAGCCTGCCCTCATCAGCACTTCCCTCTCCAAACTGAGATAGAAATAGTTGCAGCTCCGGACAGTTGATTATTTAAAGCTGTCGGGAGTGTTTAATTTAACCCTGGATTCATCATCTGCAGCTTGTTTCCATCCACTAGACACCCGCGCTCCCCCTCTCAGTGTAAACTCTGCCTCTGCCGAGCTCTTCACCTCCAGGCAGATTTGGGCAGAGGTTTACAGGCAGGGATCGTGGCCCTGCCGCGTGTCCCCCCGGTGTCCCCACTCCGGCTGGCACAGCAAGGGATGCCCCGGTGCCAGGGGCACGGCCGGGCTGGGGAGCCGCTGCCAGGATTTTAGCTGTGTGTCAGGAGATGGATGAGCCGAGTCCCTCATGATGGGCATGATGCCGGGGAGCCCCCAAGGCTCGGTGAAGGCATGATATATAGGGGAAGCCTTTCTTATTGGAAATTATCCCTCTGACAGTTTTTTCTTTGCTTGCCCACTTTAAGCCCCTCCAGCAAGATCCCCACTTTTTCCAACCCTGCATCCAGCTCTGCCAGGGCTCCTGTGCGTGACTGCGGCTCCTGCCACCATCAAACACGCCTTTGGCATCCCCAGGGTGAGGAGACAAGCGCTGGGACAGCCGAGCAGTAGATGGGAGGGCGCACGCCTGCCCCGCCGCCCCGGCCCCTGCTGCAGGCATGCGAAGCATCCCAAAAGCTCGCCCCGCAGCCATGCGTGAGCGTGTCCCAGAGGCAGGAGCGGTGCCCTGCCTGCCATCCGCAGAATCCCGACCCACCCTGGCATCCCGTGGAGCTCTGGGTCGTGAAAGGTTCCTCCCAGGGCCGGCTTGGCCCAAACCTAAGCTTACCACAGGCCCTGCTCCATTTATAGAAAGCTGCAATTAGAGGCCAGCTTTTTCCCCGAGTCCTCCAGCGACTGAATGCACGTTGGCAAAGAAAAAGTTTCCCTGTCAAATCCCAGGCATGTCCTTGTGATGACCCTCCGGGACAGCAGCGCTCAGGGCATGGCTGCGAGTCAGATGGGAGGCTCCGCTGCAGGCGGCCGAGCCTGGGGAAGAGCTAAAATTGCTGGAGCATCCCTGGCACAGGAAAGCCGCTCATCACCTCTGCCTGCTGGAGAGGCGTTTGTGGGGAAGCGAGGGCAGCACTGCCTGTTTGCGGGTCCCCAGTGTGGCTGGTGGGGTTCCTACCTAGGAACTCCCCCCCCTCCACCATTCATGTGTCAAGCAACGAGCAATTCAAACCTAACTAAACCCATCCTGTCTGTGGGGTTTTTTTTTTTCCTAGGCGGTGGTTGGCCTCTCAAAAAGTCTGCCCAGGAAAGAGGTAGATGGGTTGAGAAAGCAGCCCCAAACCAAAGAGAGACAGAAAACGGCAGAGGCAAGGTCGCATCCAGGTTCCCGGGTGGTGCCAGGTCTCCTGGGACAGTGGAAGTCTCTGGGGCATGGCAGGTTGTGCTGCCAGAGCGAGAGCAAGGCAGCGGCGAGGGCAGGGAAGGGGCAGGAGAGGAGTACCTGTGCTGAGGGGCTGCAGCCCAGCCCGGCCAGGGCCTGCTGCCCGCTCCCCGCCTGCCGGGAGGGAGAGAAACCCCAGCTCCGCAAGCCCAAAACCTCCTCCCGAAGCAGAGCCGAGTGCTCCTTCTTGTGGAAAGCAGAGACCAAGGCAATAGGAAAGGCTCGGCCACACCATCCCTCCTACACAGCCCTTCACCGGGACGGCAGAAATCCCCTGCTCCTTGCGCCAGGAGCATCTGGCCAGGAATGAGCCCAAAAAGCTCATTTTACATCTTTCAGCTATAGGACTGGAAGAACTTAATTATGCAGCAAGAGGGGGAGTTAGTCAGAGCTGCCATTTAGGGACCGGGACATTTACAAGCAGGAAAAAGCATCTATATTGCCTGGATTCATTGCTGAGAGCTGCCAGACCATCTTCGCTGCCTGCAGGAGCTGTGGGAGGTGGCGGACGAGGCTGTGAAACCCTGTACACCTCTGAGGGGGTGTAAACGTACGCGAGCCCTTCTCGCCTGCAGCATCCCAGAGCCAACGGATGCTGGTGGCCTTGGAGAGGTCTGTGGGGACCAGGCAATTTGCAGAGCTACCGGCCAGAGTGACGTATCATGTGCACACACAACCGCAGCTGATGCTGAAGGCATCTCAGGAGTGGCATTTAGGGACAACACTTCAAAACAGTAATTGTCCCTTGAGTAAGAGGGACAAGATTTAACCCTGAGCAGAGATAAGATGAATATTAGGGATCCCTCCCTGCACTGTGGCCAGGCATTGGGCAGATATTTAGCAGAGGATGCCCAAGCTCCAAGAGCCTGTTGGAGGGTGTGTTACTCCCCGAGCACCCCTCGCCGGTTCCCTCATGTCAGTCACCTCCAGGATGCTCAAATCTGAGCGCTCCCGGGTACCGCATGCCCTGGGCACGCTGGCACCGCACACATCCCCTGGGCAGGCTGTAATAGCTGGTCTTCTGAAGTCCCTGCTGCTCCCGAGTGGCAGCCGGTGAGTGGGTCTCCCAGCCGCAGCTGCCTTTCCCAGGACACAAACTGGACCTGTGAGCACCAGCTGCTCCACCAGCTCCAGGAGATGGAGGGTACAGGGTGTCCCGGCCAGGACCAGCGTGGCTTATGGCAACGGAGATGTTCAGAAATCCTCCTCACCCTGCCAGAACCATCGGTGACTGCTGAGGGTGCGAGGACAGCCCTGCCAGCGAGATACCCACCTCCTCGGGCCCTGGCTTTTCCTCCCAGCCCGGCTGGTTCACGCTGCGAGAGCTCCTCAAGACAAGCCTTGTCTCCCCCCCAAGGGATGGGTGGGCCCTGGGTGGGTCCTGGCCCCCGGCATCCTGCAGGTGCTCGGTTCAGATAAAGGCTCCCAAGGGGCTGGTGGCTAGTGCCGCAGGGTCCCCAGCCCGGCTGGCTGTGGCTGTGACCTCCCCCCGCAGCAGGCTGCATGGCAGCCCCGGCTCATTTTGCAGCGCCGTGGGTGTGCGGGGGGGGGTGGGGATGGCCACTTGCTCTCCGTGGCTTGTCTCCGCCAGGCAGCTGGCCTGACGTCTGCTGGGGGACGAGCTGCCTGCAGACCTGCCAAGCCATCGCTCGCCCAGCCTGGGGCCGGAGGGACGGGGGGGTCCTGACCCGCACACAGCCTGCAGCAGTCCAACCTTCCCCTTCTCTGCTTGCAGCTGGCGGCGGAGGCGGCGTCTCAGCGCTGGACCATGGTGCTGTGAGGGTGAGCTGCTCCCTTCCCCGGTTGCAAGGATGCAAGCTGTCCCCAGCCACCAGCTGCGCCTCGCCGCGATCCTCCTCTGCCTCCTCCTGCAGCAGCCGGGCAGCGGCAAGGCATGGAAGCAGCACGCCCCGCGCCTTCGCCTCACCTACAAAGGTAAGGGGGCCATCCAGGAGGAGTTCCTTGGGGTCTGCACCTTGCTTGGGAGGGCTGGGAGAGCATCTTTCAGCCAGGGAGCAAAGGGGTTGGGGCCAGGGCTCCAGGAAAGCAGGCAATATCCCTGCCATCGTGGCTGCAACATCTCCATACGTTGTGCCCTCGGGATGTTTGATGGCTGAACCCCCAGCACAGGTCCTGAGGATGCTGCACCGGCGCTGCTGGTGTCGGAGAAGGGGGCTGAGCAGGGAACGCCCTGCCCTGGTTCCGTGCATTGCCAGGACCAGCAGGGATGTCTCCTTCTGCTCAGACTCACTCTGGGCTTCTTACGGTGTCTTCTGGGTTGGAGCTGACCTGGGCAGCCACAGGTCCTCATGCTCACAGGGCAATGGGGACACTGAGCCCCACGCCGTCCCCTTCCTCTGCCTCCCTGCCCCAGCTCAGCCCTTCTGCCCTTACCCCTCTGGTCCTGCCGAGGGGAGGCTGAGCCGTTGCACAGATCATTTCCCTGCACTTTCCCCTTCCCTCGGCGTCTGTCTTGTCTGTTTAGATTATGAGCTCTTCAGGGCAGGCACGGTTTGCTCTTCTTGTGACTGGTGCAAAAGGGGGCCTCTTCTCGGTCACCTGAAGATGGAACAGGAGCAGACTGACAGGTAGCACAGTACGTGCCCCAGCAGGGAAGTGCAAAAGGGGAGAGTCTCGAGGGAAAGGGTCTTTGCAAGGGAATGTCCTGAGCGGTTAGAGCAGAGCCCTGCTAGCCTGGCAGCTGGTCACCCTGTCATGGACCTGCAGCGCGGATTTGGACAATTTACCTGCTTTCAGCTTCTCCAATGTGCAAAAGAGAAGGTGCTTTGAAGGACAGACAGCTGAAGCTCAGCACCTCCCATGGACGTGGCAGCTGACAGGGCTCAGCCAGCCCTTCTCCACACCTGTGAGGTGGCAGTGCAGCTTTGCCATCCTCTTGGCCTGCTCCATCTCCCTGAGAAGCTGCTCTCCAGGCAGTGGCCACCAGCGATGTGGAAGATGCCCCCGGCCTGTGGTTGGAGAGGGCTGGACCTCCCAGGGATGCAGGGTATCCCTGTGGGGAGATGGCCGCCGCTGACAGCCCAGCTCAGAAACACGGTGCAGGGTCTGCCCTTCCTTGGAGCCGGAGGAGGCAGAGCTGGGGCAGCAGGAGCGCAGAGGGACTGCTGACTTCAAAGCCCCACCGTGTGCTGGGGCCAGACATGCCAAAAGCCCTCAAGCCTTGGGCAGAGACAGAAGAGGATGCTCCCAGCATCAGGAGGGCTCAAGGACAATGCGAACAATGGCAGGGGATGTGACTCACGGACAGCACGGGGCAGGTTCAAGGACACAATGCCTTGAGAAGTTTAGGTTTAAAAACCCCTCGAAAAAAATAAAAGGAGGCCTTTGAGCCTCCGTCCGCCCCAGAGCCTACAGGGTCAGCCTTGCCCTCAGATCGCAGCATGGGGGAGGCAGGCAGAGCCCTTGGGGGGGCGGGGGGAGAAGATGCAAGCAGGCTTGCGAGAAGGAAATGACAGCAGTGAAGGCCGGGAGAGCAAAGGCAGGATGGGGCACGGGGCACGGGGCCAGGAACAACAGCAGCGGCTCCCACCCTGCCGAGGAGGCGAGGAGGAGGTTTATAATAGCAGGACGGCAATCGCGGCCGCACGAGACGCAGCCTCCGGGTAAGCTGGGTCAGGCTGGGTCAGCCCTGACGCTGCCCGGAGCTGAGCCTCGCTGTTTTCTGAGGCCATACAGCTATGTGGTGAAACCGCAGCACACATCCGAGCTCCTCTTAACTGTAATAATCCGGGACAGGCACAGCAAGGAGCTGGCGAAGGGGTCTTCTGCCAGCCTTGGATCTGCAGCCAGCCCGGGCGGGCACGACCCAGAAGCCATCACCATGCAGCAAGTGCTGAGGGGTGCAGGTGGGGCTCTGCTTATCGGCACCAAAAGCCGGGCTGGCACGTCTCTTATCAGCCGAGGGCAGTGAGGGGCTGGAGCCCGCTTTAGCGCCAAGCTTCCCCTGGGCTTCAGGGATCTCCTCCGTGGTCTGCTTCATCTGATGGCTGGGGGAAGGAGAGGACAGCCCCCCAGCACAGCCGGGCTGTGACCCCAGGAAACCCAGGGTCGTCCCGCTCTGAGGATGCTGTGGTTAAGGGGCAGGCGGAGATGATGGATGGGACAAGGCGGTCACAGTGGCCCCGACAATAAAGAAAAACACCGTGGCCTTGGGAGATAACGAACACAAAGGAGAGGATGTTCCTCCGGGCTCAGCCATCGGCTTAGCCACCCCGCAGCTGCTGCAGAGACCGCCGGGTTCCCTGCCTCCCTCCGAGGGTCAGGGCTTGGATCAAATGCCTTGTGCGTACAGCTGGCCTGGGGGCAAGAAGAGGCTGGTTTGTGCACAGTGGCTTCCTGCGTACGGGGTCCTGGATCCCCAGCACTTGACATCCCCTTGCTGAGGGTGCAGGACTGTGCCGCACAGTCAGGCTGAGACCCTCACGGTCATTGATGCTGCCAGAGGTCTCATAGTGCAAATGCAGGGCAGTGAGTCCTTCCAAGCACTGTTACAGCAGCAGGGAGGGCTCCTCCATCATCCTGCCCAACCTTGTCCTGGAATGGGGCTGGGGCAGGTCAGAGAATGACATTCCTGGTCCCAGGTGACAGTCCCTGGGACCAGCCTTGCCCCACTCCACTTAATTGCACCCATGTGTTGGATAAACCTTTGACCTTCCCACCCCAACCTGGCTCCCCAGCACCCTGCCTGACATTTCCCCCTGGATCTGACAGGTCCCGGGAGCGTTGGCAGACACAGGAGGGTGGGCAATGCACAGCAGCCCGCTGGGGACCCAGCGGTGACAATGGCCCGCAGGCAGGGACAGGAATTCAGCTGTTAATCCCATTCAGCCGGTGGGAAACGGCTTGGAAATCTGCCCCCCGAATCTGTGGCACCCAGAGGACACCCCTTGGGAGCTGGAGGGATTGTGGGGAGTGAAGTGGGGCTGTGCGCAGCTTTTGTGGGAGCAGGAGGAGGGCCAGGAACTCCCCGACACAGCGGGGGAGAGGGGGAGTTGTATCCCAGAATAACTGGAGCTCTGACCCCAGAGGAAGAGGAGAAGGAAATACTGGCTGTGATGGCGTGGATCCGGGCAGGGACCCCTGCCCTGTGACCCAGCAGGTCCCTCCCCGCAGGGATGAGCAGACGTCAGTGGCATTTCCAGCTCGCAGGCGCTGGCCCCGCTTCCCCTCTGCCCTGGAAACGGGGTGGAAGGAAGAGAGACGCAACCTCCCGGGGCAGCCGGTCCCCTTTGAAGGGAGCCGTGCCCGTCCCCACGTACGCCCCACCTGCGCCCGGGGCCGCACGGCCGCCCACGCTCCCATCCACCCGGCCAGCACCCGCTCCCCTTGGCAGCTTCCTTCCCTCCGTTCCCTGCACGCTGCTTCAATCCACATGGTTTTGGGTAATTTCTCAGCCTGGGTCTTACAGACCACCCTGGGTTTCCAGCCACGCTCCACCTCCCTCCAGTCCCCATCCAGCAGCAGCCCATCTCCATCTCCCCTGCCCACAGCCCTCTTTTTGCACCGTTCCCCACACGGCACCAAAGCCAAGCGCAGCCTTGCCACCGTAACCAGCTTTCACCCTCTCCCTAGCCAGATCCTGCCGCTTTTGAAGAGGAGAGCGATATTTCTGGAAGCTCTAAGGCCCGCCTCGGTGCCGATCCCCCCTGCCTTGATCCCTGCGAGCAGGCATTCGCCAGGGCGGCAGCTGCTGCCGTGCCGTGTCCGGTGCAGCAGCCGCCCCTGCCATGCCGAGGGATGCTCATCCAGGGATGTTGTTTCAGGAGTGGTTAACCAAGGGACAAGAGCTTATTGTCCCTCTCGCACACCCACGTGCCCGCGACTGCGCCGGAGGGGCCGTGGCTAGCCCCCCCCGAGCTTCGGCGCAGGAGGAGCTACAGGCTGAACAGCAGAGCCTTTCCCACTGCCCTGCCATGTCCGTGGCGGGGCTCCATGGCACATTTTCCCCCTCGACAAGGCGGCTCTTCCCTCCAGCAGTGCCAAAGAGGTGCTCTTGAAAGCCCTTTTCCTGAGCCAGTCTAATGCTGGCGGTAGGCTGTGTCCCAGGGTGCTGGGGTGGGGGCACAATGCGGGGTGGCAGAGGCAGGGTCAGAGCAGCACCGGAGACACAGCTGGGGACTTCCCTTACAGGCTCCTTGGGCCAGGGACTGGCCATCCATCTGCCTGCCCATCCCAGTGCCCAGGGTAAAGCCCAGCAGCCAACAGACACTTCAGAGAGGAAAAAACTCAGGGGTGGATGGAGGAGACCATACAGCCTCTCCTTGGAGGGATGCTTTGCCCCAGCAAAGAGCCCAAATCTTTTTCATATACACTCTCTCGATCTGAAGCCCAGGAAAAACATGCTGGGGGTCATGGCAAGCAATTCTCCTGTGTTGTCAGCCTTCTCCCCACGGTTTTGGGGTGCGGAGGCTTTGGGGCTCCAAGAGCTCCTCTGAAAGGCAGGCTGGAGGCTGAGCAACCCGGGCTCCTGGGGCTGGACCACTGTCCTGCCCTGCGCCCACAGAGCAGCCCAGGGCCAGCTCAGGGTAGTTTTCCTTTTTGTAGGGGGTGACTCACTGTGTCCTTCAGGTAGGCTCATGGGAGGAGGCTTCATGCTGAGCTTTGGGGCATCGCAGGTGGTGTTTTTCAGCTAAGGCAGTGGCATTCCTGCAGGGTAGGAGTGGGTACCCAGAGCTGTCCCGGAGAGGGGGAGCACAGGGCTTCTGGCTGCTTGTTTTGTCACTCATGGATGGGTTCCTCTTTCTCCCACCTTCTGCTCCTCAGATCTGCTGAAATCCAACAGCTCTCGCCTGTTGCTGGCCTCGGGCGACGGGCTGGATTTCCAAGCCCTCTTGGTGGATGAAGACAGGGCCTGGCTGATGGTGGGAGCAAAAAACCACATCTTCCTTCTCCACCTGGACCATCCCAGCAGAGAGCCCGAGAAGGTCAGTGCTGGGAGGAGGCTGTGAGCGTGACCCTGGCCAGGCTGGCTCCTTCCTCCCCAGGAGCCGCTCCTCATTCCCGTGCTGGGGCGCGGAGGTGGATGTGCTCCCAGCCGGGCTGGTGCAACATCACCAGGGACACATTTACACCAGGATGTCTCAATCAGTGGGGTCAACCCATCCCTGGCGGTGTTAAGACCACGGGGACAGGGTGACGCCAGGGAGGGACAGGGCGGCTTGGCCAGGAGAGGAGACCTGGGTGGACCCGGGGTGAGATGGAAGGGCAGTGCCCGGAGCCCCCCCATCACACCTAGTCCCCGCTGCTGCTGCAAGAGCTAAAACACCTCCAGCAGCCAGCCCGCTAATGTCATCCCAAGACATCCTGCTGGCAGGGTGCGCAGCCCAAGCCCAACAAAAGGAAAGCCCATTAAGGCGCTGCAGCCTGGCGTTCCCACGGGCCGGGATCCAGCAGTGCCTGCCCACCGTCCGGGCGTGCCGTGGCCCACCCAGGCTCTGTCCCCACGCCAGATTCGCTCTGAGCCCATTTGGCAGGCTGCCCGCCAAGCTCGGCCGGGCCCTGGGGAGCCGAGGGGGTGTCAGACCCGCTGCAGAGCAGCCCCGTGTCCTCACCATGCGCCTGAACCTGGCAGCAGCTTTTGGCCGAGCCCGTTCCCACCGGTGCCCGCGGGAGCCGGCTGCCCCAGGCAGGGGAAGGAGAGCAGGGGCTGCATCGGTGGGGTCTCTGTGTTGCAGATTTTCTGGCCGGCCTCCAGGGAGCAGGTTGAGCATTGCCAGCTGGCGGGGAAGAACGTGGAGGTAAGCAGGGCTGGCAGCCCCCGGCTCACGGCCTTTTGCGGTTTGCCATGGATATTAAACACCCACATCACCCCGACAGGGAGCGCGGGGTCTGCCTGAGACACGAGTGTTGGGCCAGCCGCAGTTAAGCTCAGCTTGCCAGCTGCCAGGGCAGGATCTGGCCAGGCTCCTGCATCCCGAGCGGACACGCCATGGGGCTGGGCATGAATTCCCAGACCTGGGCTCAGCCCACTAACAAACATCTCCCCTCGTGCAGACGGAGTGTGCCAACTTCATCCGCCTCCTCCAGCCCTTCAACAGGACCCACGTGTTCGCCTGCGGGACCGGCTCCTACCAACCCGTCTGTGCCTTCATCCAGCTGGGAGCCAGGGGGAAGGGGAGGGACACCCTGCCCAGCCATGTCCCCATTGCAGAAGGTGGAAAGAGAGATGCCCGCAGCGAGTTGGGGGGGGAGAGAGTCCCGGAGCCTGGGGAGGGTGGCCAGCCAGCCTGGCGCAGTCCCTGCCACCTGTGTGTGGCGAGTGGCGAGAAGCAGCCCTGGCTTGGCAGTGCCAGGGCACCCCATGGGGACAGGACCGGGTCCTGGCAGCCCACCTTGAGGGACCTGCTCCCTGCAGAGCCGAGCACGCCGGCCTCATTCCCACTCTTCTCCGCATGCCCAACTTGTTTCCAGCCTCCCCCTGTGCTGACACCTCCCCTTTTGTCTCTGGCAGGGTCCCGGGGCTCCCCCCATGCGGTTGGTGACCCACTCCTTGGAATCGGGGCGAGGACGGTGCCCGTACAGCCCCCACGAGCCCTTCACGGGGCTCCTCATCGGTAAGAGGGAGCAGGGAGCAGAGGTGATGCTGGAAGGTGGGAGCGCTGGGAATGGTCTGTGCTGGGAGGCGCTGGCAGCGGTGCCTGCGCCCGGCTCTGCTGCGCGTGGCTGTGGTCCCGGGCTGCTGCTGAGCGGCTGCGTGTGAGAGGAGCCATCCTGCAGAGCCTGGTCCTGCCCCGGCTCACCCCGACCTGGTGGTTCCTGCACAAAATCGCAAATCAGGGGTGTAGATCGTGTGGCACGCACATGGGGGTGTGCGGTGTCACCAGCCTGCCCGCCTCCTGCCGGCACTGTGGAAGGGCTGGCGGGGTGTGAGGCTAGAAGCCATGCTGGGTCACAGGTCTGGAGGAGGCTCCCAGCCAGGCTGTGCCACCTCCACCCCCCTGAGCCTCCGAGGACACAGGGACATCCTGCCAGGGTACCTCCGGCAGCGGCACCCAACCCACTCACGGCCCGTCTCACCCCGCAGATGGGGAGCTGTATTCGGGCACCTCCAGCGACTTCATGGGCAGCAGCGCGGCCTTCTTCCGCACCTGGGTCCACGGGGCCGAGCAGAGCTACATCCGGACGGAGCAGAATCAGGACCACTGGCTACATGGTAGGAACAGGAGGAGCCGTGGGTCACGGGGGTCTCTCCTGTCTGCTGCGGAGAGGCTGGGGGCAGCACTGGGTCCAGAGCACAGTGGTCTGGCCCCTTCTCCTCTCCGGGGGGAAGTACTGATGAAGCCTCTGGTGGGACCCATGCTCCAGCACGCACTCTGCAGCCTGAGCACCAGGAATGGGGCTCTGTCTTCCATGTAGCAGGGTCTCCATGGGGCACCCTGTGTACTCTCAGCCTCTCACACTGCTCCCAACGGCTTCCAAGGGCAGTACAACAGGGTTGGATCAGGGCACAGGGCCATGTCGTGCTGTTCCTTCCCCCCCACAGAGCCCGCATTTGTCGGCGCCTACGCCATCCCTGATACCTACAACCCACACGACGACAAGGTCTACATCTTCTTCCGCGAGACGGCCATGGAAGCTGGGCAGTGGGAGAGGCGGCACATCCATGCCAGGGTGGCCCGGGTCTGCAAGGTCAGTCACCAAACGCCAGCATGCCATGGCTGGGTGTCCCACCAGGTGGGCTTTCACCTCTTCCGGGCCACGGGGCATCCCATGCAGAGGCCAACACAAGGCATGGGGCTGTCACCACACCCCCAGTACAGATCAGAGGGCTCAGGGCTGGGGGCGTCCCACTGTGGGGACCGAGGAGCGCGTGATGGTGTGGGAGGCTTGGAGAGGCTGGGCTGAGCCCGGCTTCTGGTGCCCGGCAGAACGACGTCGGAGGGAAGCGCAGCCTCATCAACCGCTGGAGCACGTTCCTCAAGGCCCGCCTGGTGTGCTCCATCCCTGGGCCCCAGGGCACCGAGACCCACTTCGACCAGCTCGGTGAGTCCACAGCCCGGTCCACAGCTGGCAACAACACTGCTCCGCCATGGCTGCTCCTTCCAGCGCGCCCGGGGAGGTGGGCATGGTGTCGAGGATGCCCACCTGCCTCCCCTGGACCTGCGCTCCGGCTCCCAGGCGCCTGATCCTCCACCCCTCTCTTCGCAGAGGATGTTTTCCTCCTGCGCACCCGGGACCCCCAGAACCCCCTCGTCTTCGGCCTCTTCACAGTCTCCAGGTGAGCGGGGCTCTGGCTAGCCCCTGCCTGGGGCAGTCCCTCCCCCCAGCTCCTGCCCTGAGGGGAGAAGGGCAGGAGCAGCACCCAGCGGGGAGAGGAAGGGCCACTGTCCATGTCACTGCTTTCCCTGCTGCTGGTTCACCAGCCCCTCTGCCAGACCACCAGGTTTGGCCTCGGCACAGCCAGCGGTCCCCCAGGCTGGCTGGCTGTGCCAAAAGGATTCCTCTCACCTCCCCTGGGTGCCGTGCGTGACTCCCGGGCTGTCGGGGCACAGCGTGGGCTCAGGGGCGTGGGTGGGCATGTGCCTGGTCCCCGTGGAACAGCAGGGAGGGTGACAGCCCCGTGCTCCCCCCGCAGCGGTGTCTTCAGCGGCTCCGCCGTCTGCGTCTACTCCATGGCTGCCGTGAGAGCTGCCTTCAGTGGCCCCTTTGCACACAAGGAGGGATTCGACTACCGCTGGGTAGAATACAAGGGCCGTGTCCCCTATCCCCGTCCCGGCACGGTAAGGGGCTGGGGAGCAGGGTCGGGGGGAGCGGGACGGGCTGGCCTGGCCCTCATGCAGCGCCCCCCCCACCCGCCATGTTGCCACACAGTGCCCCAGCGAGACGTACGACCCCCTCCTGCAGTCCACCAAGGACTTCCCCGACGAGGTGATCAGCTTCATGCGCAGCCACCAGCTGATGTGGGAGCCCGTGTACCCCCAGGGCCGCCAGCCCGTCTTGGTGAGGGTCAACGTCCCCTACCGGCTGCGGCGGCTGCTGGTGCACAGGCTGGAGATGGAGAGCCGGCACTACGACGTGCTCTTCCTCGGCACAGGTGGGAACTCGCCCCAGCTTTGGGGACGCTGTCAGCACAGGGCAGCTTGCATGGCACACCGGCCCTGCCGGCTCGGGTGGCCCCCAGCCCTGACAGCTCCTTCTCCCGCTGCGTTCACAGATGAAGGTAAAGTCCTGAAGGTGGGGCTGGCCGGTGGGGTGAGTCGTGGCACCGAGGTGATCAGCCTGGAGGAGATCAGCGTCACCAAGGTACGGGAGTCCAGGCCAGGGCTGGACAACGCAGCCTCCCATCACCCCATGGCTCCCTCCTTGCCAGGCTCCTGCAGCAAGTCACTGTCCTCTATCCGGGAGGTCCCTCACCGCGCTGCTGGTGGCTCCCACCTGCCCTGGTCAGCAGGAGATGCCCTCAGCATGGAGGGGAGCCAGGGGGATGGCAGCCAAGTCATCCCCCAGCTCCCCAGGGGATGCAGGTGGCAGACCGGAGTCCACAATACAATGGGAGGGCTGAGCCCCGCTGTGACAGCATGGCTGCCAGGCAGGGCTGCCCCTGGCTGCTTGGGTGGAGCAGATGGAGCTGGGACCGGGGAGCTGGGCCAGGGCCCTGGCACCCCGTCACCCCAGGGTCCCAGCCCCACGGTCAGGCTGGGGCACCCAGGAGGGACCGACACAGCCACAGCACCCTCTCCTTCCCCTCCAGGTGTCTTCTCCCATCCTGGACATGAAGCTGTCACCGAAGCGGGTGAGTCCTCCCTCCTGCTTCATCCCAAAGCAGCCAAGGGACAGGACACAGCGGGCAGCTGGCCCCCAGCCCCTCTGCCTGGGTCCCTGGGGCTTGCACATTTAAGGAATGGGCTCACGGCAGAGCAGTCTGGGGGGTGGCAGGCTCTGTCCCCTCCTCCCAGTGTCCCCACCCCAGCATGGGGCAGGGAGCTCTGTTCCCCGGCTAAGCCGGGTGTCCAGCCGTGGGTCCTGACTGCGGCTGTTCTGACCCGAGCAGCAGGAGCTGTTTGTGAGCAGCACCCACGGGCTGCTCCAGCTCTCCCTGTACCGCTGCGAGCTCTACGGCAAGACCTGCACCGACTGCTGCCTGGCCAGGGACCCCTACTGCACCTGGGACAGCAGGACCTGCGCCCCTCACCTCCTCACCGAGAAGAGGTGAGCGTCCGCCCGGGCCAGCCCTGCTGTTCCCCTGCAAAGGGACGGCGTTCGGAGCAGGGAAGGGCAAGGTGCCGTCCCTGGAGCTGTATCCATCAGCCCAGACCCCAACTGCCGCCCTGTCCCTGAGCCGTCCCTTCTTCCCCCAGTCCTCCCCTTCTCCATGAGTGCTCTGGCACGGAGGGGTCCCGCAGCCCGGGGCGGGTGCCACCCCACAGCCCTGTCTGCTGTCCCACAGGCGTTCCCGCTGCCAGGACGTGCTGAAGTCTGACCCGCTCAGCCAGTGCCAGGACCCCGCAGAGGGTGAGCGCCAGCCCCAGCCCCTCTGAGCAGCCCCGGTGCAGGCAGCCAGCTCAGCCCGGGGGCCAGGAGTGCCCAGGAGAGCGCGCGACGTGGCGCTGGGACACCAGTGCCCACCAGCCACACCAGCACCGTCCTCCACAGACCCTGTGCTGGATGCTCCGTGCTGCCCACCCTCCCCGCCTGTCATACAGCTCCCACGCAGGGTACTCACCCCTTCCCCTGCCCTGTCCCCCGCACAGGGACCGCTGCCCTGGAGAAGCTGGTTTATGGGGTGGAGAAGAACTCGACCTTCCTCGAGTGCCTGGCGCGCTCCCCGCAGACGACCATCCGGTGGCTGGTGCGGCACGGCGAGGAGACGGGCCTGAGCGAGGTACAGGGGACGGGGCGGCGGGGACGAGGCGCAGGGGTGGGCTCGGTGCCCCGGGACTGACCCACGGTGCTCTGCCTTTGCCCCAGGTGAGGAACAACGGCCACTTCTCGGTGCTGGAGCAAGGGCTGCTGATCCGCCAGCTGGCGAGGGAGGACGCGGGCACCTACGAGTGCCAGGCGGTGGAGCGCTCTTTCTCCCGGCCCCTCACCCGATACAGCCTCCGAGTCATTAGGCAGGAGGCCATGGAGATGTCACCGTACAAACGGAGCAAGGGGGCCGAGCTGGGAGGGGCCCACCAGAGCCCCCGGCCCCGGATTGACCTGCACCCGGGCTACAAGGGCTTCCCGCGAGCCCTGGGGGCACCGGGCACCAGCCTGGACGTCTACTGCAACGCCCTGCGGCACCAGGAAAGGCAGCGGCAGAAAGCCTGGCACCAGAAGTGGCAGCACCCATCGCCGGACAACAAGAACGGCCGGGTGCGGAGGCACCCCCAGCCCCTGTGAGGGGCAGAGGGAGCCGGGGCCGCCCGCAGCTCCCTCCTCAGAGTCTCTCCAGGCCCTTTCTCGCACGCCGGCATCAGCTGCGAGACACCTCTCAGCTCCCCGCGCAGAAACGCCGCGCCGTTACTACCTCAAACCCCGCCAGACCCCGCTGCCTCTCCGGGCGCCCCACGGGGCACGCTGGGGGCACGCAGCCCACCCCGGCTCTCCGAGACTCAAAGCTATTTACACCCTGCAGAATATTTATTCTCCTTGTTTTCCCCCTTAATGACCATGGTTATCAGCAGCAATAATAAGCACAGAGGAGGGAAACACGTGGTTCCCTGACACCCGGCAGCATCCATGGACATCCGTGCACCCGGTGTCCCCCCGCTCCGGAGGCGGGGGGCTCCTCGCTCCAGCCCCAGCCTGGTGCTCACCAGGGCGGCTGCGGAGGTGCCAGCGGAGCCCAAATGCCACTGGAGGCAGCGGGGCACGGCTATTCCCTGAGCCCCGACTCTGGCAGCGAGGAATTAGGGTCTGCAGAGATGCCCACGCCCAGCCCAGCTCCCACCCCCTTCAAACCACACCCCAGTTTCAAAATTTTGACATTCATTTTACAAAAAAAAAAAAAAAAAAA
>VYZM01024113.1:91254-157954 GCA_013398915.1 Dromas ardeola | reverse complement strand
GGCCCTTGCAGGTCCACTCTATCCCCCTCCCATCTCCCAGACCCTAATACAATTCAGATCCTTGACAGCTAAAAAACAACAAAAGAAAACGAAAAGAACAAAACAACCCCCACGCCACACCCTTCGCATCCTTCTCCACCCGCTGCTGTGGCCCAGAGGGGAAATCCTGACTCCCATAAAGGTCCTGCAACTTTTGCCTCCTGGCGGAGCTGAGACCGAGCAGGAGCTGGGCCCATTATTTCCCTGTGATCTCTATAACATCGTCGTCTTTGTCCTCGTCATTAGAGCTGCATCCCACCTCTGGGACCTCCTGGGGTTCAAACTGAGGCACCTGGGACCGAACGAGGCCCCCGGCCGGGTAGCCCGAGTGAGGGGACATGTAGCCAGGGTAGGCAGATGCCATGCTCCTGGGAAGGCTGCTAGGCAGGACGGGGGCTGGGAAAGGAGCAAACATCCTGGGCTCGGGCAGGAGTGACTGCGTGAAGGGAAGCGAGTAATTGGGCAGCACCCCCGTCAGAGAAGGGTTTAGCATGAATGAGGGGACGCTGGCGGTGGCTGAGGTAGCAGCAGAAGAGCTGGCGGTGCCGGCTGTCAGCAGAGGGTCAGTAGTCACAGGGAACACCAGATGAGGGTCTGGGAGTAAATTGGGCAGCTGGTAATAAGAGGAGCCAGTGCCCATGTACAAGGAGTTTCCTGGTTGGGAGGCAAATGGATGGGTTAGGTTGTGGTTTAAAGAGACAGGAGGCATGGCGAACCCACCAGAGACGGGGTACCCGTGTTCGTACGGCTGCACGGACGATGGCAACTGGCGCTTCTTCTGCTGCCTGCGGGCTTGCTCCTCTGGAGCCGACGGTGAGGTCGACTTGCGCTTGTTGCCCCGTAAGTCCAACACCGAGTGGGCATCAACGTGCTGGCTGGTGGCCGGCAGGGCTGAAGACACGGAGGGAGCCATGCAGTGAATCCCCACGCGCTGCTCGGCTCCTCGGGCTGCTAAGCCAGGCGCGTTGTCCATGCGAGCAGGGTGGCCTTGCGCTGCGTTGGTGCTGGGAGAGCTGTGCCGGGACTCCCGGGCAGCCGCTGCCTCCGCGTACTGCTGCAGCTCGCTGATGATCTCGGGGCTGTCAGGGGATATGGGCCGAGTAAGCTCCTCCGCGCTGGGGAGCTGTGGTGATGAGGCACTGTGTCTGCCATTGCTCGTGGACTCCAACGAAGAGCTCTGGGAGCCTGGAAACAAGGAGATGGAGCAGGTGAGAAAGACAACCTTGAGGAAAAGCCTGGGGACCAAGGAGCAACAGTGGAAAGGAAGGTGAAGATATCGTGGGAAGATTGTGGGGTCAGCTCTGAACACAGGCGTGATGGAAGGCAGCCAGGGAACACTGCCCCCGACACTTGGGTAGGAAAGCATATGAGGAAGCCTCACGCAGCACCCACAAACCCCTACCTGAGGCAGCTGTCCGACGGTCTTCATTGCCCTTTGGCTTCCCAGTGGTCCGGATAGCAAAAATCCGCCCGTCGCTGGTCCGGATATATGTCCCTGGAACAGAGGCAGAACACCTTCATTCACAGCTTCCGTGAGGCTGCCCAGGCAGGAACAGGAGAGCACTGCTGCGTAAGGCCAGCCCACAGATCACGCAGGGAGATCAGCGCGGGGCTTCTGCCCCTTCCTCACTCCTCATTTCCACTCTTTCAGCTTTCCCGGGTTGGAGCTCACCCCCTCCCCAATGTGCTGCTGGTGGGAGATGTGGAACTTCATGCTTGGGACTAAGTTTGCTCTGGGAGCACCGGGAAGGGTTTGGCCGCCCCAGTACACACAGTGGGCGTTGTGAGAACGAGACACCCAGCCACAAAGTTCAACAGCTCCTCTCAGAGGCAGCAGCAGCCGCAGCTGCAATAGCCCTGAAGCGTCAGCTACAACGGCACACCCAAAGCATGGGGTGCAACAGAGCCACTGCAGAGTCCAGATCTCCTCCCCTTCTTGTTTCTTTTCCTCTCAAGGGAGTTATTCATGCTTTCACATCCTTTTCTTTGCTAATTAGCATTGGCTAGGACCCTACCCGCAAGTCTTACCCAAGACAGAGAGACTTACCTTTTGTCCCTCGGATGATGTGGATGCTCTCGCCAGCACTGATTCTTGCCTGTACATCAGTGGATGTGTTTGTACCCGGAATCACAATATCTGGCAGTGGGGGAAAAAACTATTAGAACACTGTCCGTGAAATTACGCGCCAGCCACAGTCAGGAGCGGGAAAGTGCACCACCAAACCCCTTTGCTTGCTGTGCAGTTGTCTTTCCTATGCGCTGTGCTAGAAGTAAGCCCTGGGTTTATTTCTGAGCAGCATAAGAAGGCAGCAGAGGCTCCAAGGAAGCAAAAGCCACACAGCTCTGGCACAGTATCTCCCCAGTCCCAAAAAGGACAACTGGCAACAGTATTGCAGGCCCTCTCACAGGGATTTCACTCCCAACAACTCGCCAGCCCCATGCCCCTTGCACGCCTGCAAGGAAAGTCCTCCAGGTACAAGGGAACCACTCAAATGCAGAGAGGCAGTATCAGTGTCTCTGCTGCCCGTCTGCCCACTGCCCATGTGGGCATCAACAACTCATCCTGCCTTCTCAATTCACCATGGGCATCACAACTCAACTCACTGTGAGCATCAGCAACTCACCTGTGGTGGTGACAATCTTCTGCACAAAGACACCGGCTCGCTGTAGGTAGTTGATGGGGAAGTTGACAGCAGGGTTGGAACTTGAGGCTGATCCTGCACTACCCATGGGGACATGCCGGGGCATCATAGGAATGGGGGTGGATTGAACTGGGCGGACGCTTGCCACTGGCTTGTCCTCCCCCTTGAGGGCTGGTCGCCTAGCGAGAGAGGAGGGAGGAAAGTGCAGTGCGCCCCCGACAGGGTTAAGTGTCCTCTGCCCCCCCATTTCATGTCTGCAGGACGGGAAGAAGGAGGCGGGAGGCAGGTACTCACCAGTTTCTCTGGCTAAAGGCAGGGATGCTTGTCAGACTCTGGTCACTGGCTGGGTAATACTGTGCGTAGGACGGCCGGGTGTAGGGGACGGATGCTCGCTTTTCCTCCTCATAGCTCTTCTTGGCTGCTTTCTTCTCTGCCTTGGTCAGCTTGTGCTCCTTCCGGTCGATCAGCAGTGACTCATGCTGAAAAGGCTCCTGCAACCCCACAGCACTGAGGTTTTGACACCAACACACCACAAGAGGGAACCAACGTGCCCCAAATTGCAGCCACCTGGTCCCTGCGTCAGCGCTGTCTCCATCCCAGGCTGGAGCAGGTAAGAGGGGAGTTGGGAGGCAGAGCTGGTCACGGCAAAGCACGTGTGGGGCAACGCCGTGCCTGTGACCAAGGCTCAGCTTGAAGAGTGACAGAATCAGCTAAGCCATTGCTCACCATCGCTAAGCCTGCCCAGCCAAGGCCATTGCTTACCACGAGCACACAGCAAAACCCATGAGCCAAAGGCCAGGCTAAGAGCGCAAGCACGGAGCCTGCCCAGATGTCGCACAGCCACCAGAGCCCCGTGGCACGCAGCCACAGGCCCACTCTGCAGCATCACCCTACCAGTGAAACTCTTCACAACACAGGCAAGTGCTGGCTGTCCCAGCTTTGTTTTAAAGCCACCCCAGGAAGACAGCTGTCAGCAAGCTGGGATATGCAACTGCAGCCTTCCAGCCCAGCACCAAGTTGAAGAAAGAGGTGCCCTACAACCTGCCCCCAAACTTGTCCAGGTCAGACGTGGCTCTAAATGTGTAGAAGATATTGCAGGGAAGGGCAGGGCTCTTAGGGCACTCTCTAGATGATTTTTTTACCTATTCCCACCAGCGCACAGATGTATCCTTCTTGCTACCATGCCCCCATCACACAGACTCCTCTAGACCTCCTCCTGCCTGTGCAGTGCTGTGCCAGCAAGGAAGCAGGTTGGTCTTACCTTGGTGATGAGGTGAGGATACTTGAGACAGGCTAATTGTAGAACAGACTCCTTCATCTTGCTTGGATTGAGGGAGAGTTGAGCAGGGTCGGATTCCTCTTCCACAAAATGCAGCAGGTTCTCCACCTCCCGTCGGGTGAAGTTCAGCACTGGGTTCAGATCATCCACCACCCGATCTGGAAAAGAGAGGGAACGGAGTGAGCAGAGAAGGGAAGAGATAGGTGCTGCTGCCTGCTGCCCTTCCTACACTCCTGTCCTAACAGAGCTCCCTCCTTGCAATATGCACGATCCTCAGAAGCCTTCTGTAAATGTCAGGGCAGGGAGAAAAAGTCATCATCCGTGTTCAAAGATGAGCCTATTTGACCAAGTCAGGCTGACAAATGCCTTGTGCTCCAGACTGCACAGCAATGCCGTGCAGGTCACTGAGCTCCTGGCATGCAGGAACATGAAGCTAATTACGGATGGTGTCCCACCTCACATCGCAAGGGTGAAAACATACAAGCCCTGGGACAAAACTGCAGCCACATCAGTATGTGCCCTCCCACAAATCCTACCAAAAAAAGGCTCAAGTTAATAGCCAGGTGCTGAAATTTACAGAACTCAGAGTCAAAACAGAACTTACAGAGTCAAAAGCTCAGAAAAGCAGCCACAGTCCCCCTCCCTCACAAGAGCCTGAAAGTTTTCTTCTCCCGCACACAGGGCGAATGGGAGCACATGGAGAAAAACATCTATATCCAAGACTCTCCTGGGAGCCAGGCCAGCTGCCAGGGGACTCCACCTCAAGTGCAAGACAGCATACTGGGCTGCTGTCTCTGGAGTTGGGTTTCGAGACAAAGAAGGACACAGGCAGCAGAACTCTTTCTGGGTCACCACAACCCTCAGCTGCATGCTCTACGAGAGCAGCTCGACAGCTTGCGCAAGTCAGCACAAAAGATACTGTTGGTACAAGGCCAGGTCAGAACTGGATGAATTCATTATTCTTGGCTCCTAAGTAAGCACTATAAGTCAAAGGTATCAATATATGTTTGTTTGGTTTTTTTAATTTGGCTATTTTCCCTCTCTTGCTGCTGGAAAAATGGAGGTACAGAGCTATTTAATTAAGTAATGCCCAGTTTAAGACAAGTAACACCCAGGCACAGGGGAAAACGCGATGAGCATCCCCCAAGCCCCCAGTCTCTCCTAGTAACCAGGAGTGTAGCAAGGAAGATAAATGGCTATGCACTGGACTGGTAGCACAACCCTGCTGCAGGACGCTAGCTCTACAACCCCTACTGCTCTGCCTTGCATTTCTTACAGGGTCTCATGTCACCATCAACTCATAAACATCAAACATAGCCCTAAGATAACATCTGTCATTTCTTTGGCCGTTTGATTTTCAACCTTAAAAAAATAAGTATTATGAAACCCACAGAAACAGGACTTTAAGGAGCCAAACGGAGCGAAAGCCAAGAGCAGAGCACCATATGCACACTTACCTGACATGCCCTGCTTGGAGATCTGACGGTCATAGATCTTCTTCTCAAGGGTGTAATCGGAAACCAGTCTGTAAATGTGGCATGGCTTCTTCTGCCCGTAGCGGTAGACTCGGCACACGGCCTGGGCATCATGGCACGGGTTCCAAGAAGCATCAAACACCACCACTCTGTTTGCTCCAATGAGGTTGACACCCAAACACCCAGCACTGAAAATTAAAGTCAAATTTCAAATTGGTGCCTTAGCCAGTTTTCACAGTTTCTAGGCAGGGACAGGCATCACAGCCAGGAATCCATGCAGCGTCTATGGGAAATTCCCTCCAGTCATACAGGCAACTTCAAACCCATGTTTGGTTCCCAAGACTGTTGCTAAGTTGTGGCAGAGGACTAAGGCTAAAATCCTACACCCTTGGGGAATTCAGACACAGATGGCACTGTCATCTCTTAGAGTCTTGAGAGCACACTATGAAGGTATTTAAGAACTGAAAACCCATATGAACACAGAGCATCAGCATGAGTCCTCCACTGCGTCCTTCTCCTCCAGCCAACCTACCGTGTGGACAAGAGGAAGAGCCAAACAGAGGCGTTGCTGGGGTCATTGAACTGGTTAATCAGTCGTTCTCTTTCCGAAGCAGAGGTGCTGCCATCCAGTCCTGAGAAGGAAGTTAAGGACACATTTAAAAGCTCTGTACGTTTGGGGGAAAATCCCATCAGAACAAAACCACTTCCCAGACACTGAGCTTTGGCACTGGTTCCCAACCAATTCTATGTCTTTCTCAAGTCATGCACTCCAGGACCTCAACCACATCACTCTGTACCTCTAATTTGCCCAGCCAGCCAAGTTGGGATTTGTACAACTGAAAGACCAAGCAAAACATTACTCAAGCTTGGCAAGGCCTACAACACACCTAGCCCATAAGGCTCCATGTTAGGCAAGACAGAGAGCAAGCAAGAGCAGCAGGCACAAAGGCCTCAAGTATGCTGGAAGTCTGAGGAACCAAGAGGAAGCAAACTTGTGAAAGCCTTTGGCAAAACCCCATAGACTGGATCTGAGCACAGAGAGTACAGGTCTAAAGAAGAGCAGGGAGGTATGATGTCTCCGTTCCGGGGCAACAGCTTGCTTCTGGCAGCTCTACAAAAATCAGGAACACCATATCCACCATTCCTGTCAGTCCTGGCCTATAAAGTAGCCACACAAAGCAACAACCCATGCCAGAACCAGATTTAAAGCTGGAGAAGAGGGGAGGAGGAATTCACAGCCCCGAGCTAGTGAAAGCATTCCACGGTGATTCTGGTTTGGGAAGCAAGATCTAGAAAATAGCCAAACAGGAAGCAAAAAGTATCTTTTACAACTTAAAAAAAGCGTTAGTGTCTAAGTGAGACATTAAAGACATCTAACATCCTCCGAGTGAGATGTCAAAAAAAAAGGATTTGGAAATTATTAGTCAGTTGCTATCAAATTGACACCGTCTTCCCAAGCAAGTGAAGTAAGAACAATCCGAATGAGACATCATCAGAAGAATGCTTCAGAAGAGCATTTTCACAGCCAGGGACAACTATAAGAAGATGGTGGGTGAGTTTCAGGAATTAGTCCGTGACAGAGGATCAAGCAGTGTCACACCAAAAGAGAAGAGGATTGGCTGCACTCACTGTAATAGTTGATGTTTCGGACCCAGTTGTGAACTCCTCCATCTGAGCCTGGAGGACTCGGCATTGGTCTCTTTGCCAAAAACTCTTCGATGACAGATAATGTGGACAAGCTCTGGCTGCAAAAGCGAGATCTCTGTTCAGGAGAAAGCCCCCATAGCAGCAAAAGTGGAGTATCAGAACTCTTCCCCAACCACGACAGCACTGACAGTTGTCAAACCCTGTTCGTGGCAGCACACCTCTCACTAGTAAATGCGATAGTGGCAGAAGTATAAAACTCATGAAGGAAAACCAGGACTTAATACAACAAAGAGGAACTGCCACACCACTCACCCCGTGTAACAACCTCCTAGTACCAGGAGGGGTTCAACTACTCCAGCATTTCGTGACTATAGGATCAACTGTTGATACTTTGCTTACCTGAAGACCAAGATCTTGTCTCCAAGCTTCACGCTTTCCTCAATTAGGTGGAAGAGTAACACCATCTTGGGTGAGTTCTCCAAGACTCCAGTCTGATAATCACATAAGATGTCTTTGGCCTACAGAGAAACGGGAGACTATTACAGGTGGAGTTGCTCATTCCCTGTTTAGTTCAACAAACCTGTCTCAAGGTGTGAAATAAGTCATTGCAGACAGGTTATATACATCCAACAAGGTCCAGGTGACAATGTTATTCCCAACTACTGCTGCTACCTCCTATTCCAGGAGCTCCAAATGACAAACTTCTTGGAGCATGGATGAATGAGCATCCTCTTAACCTCTCATGACTCCACACTATCTCAAGACCTCTTCTCCAGCCCACTAGATTTACCACCATCTTATCTAGATTAAACTTCATGCCAACACCTTTTTTAGAATAAGAAAGTTCACAGACTTTTTAGTCAGATGAAAACAATGGTATAAAAGAAAGTTGCCTGCACTCCAGCCTCATGAGAGTCCCAAAATCTCTACCCAGTGCCACACAGACATGCTTATTGAGATGCCCTGTGGCAGCGAAAAAGGATGAGAAATACCCAACTCTTAAACAGAAGAGTCTTTCCTTTGCTGTAGTTCAGAAAACTGCCCTAATAAAAAGAGGTACAATCTTTCTGAGTAAGTATCTAGCCTATGTTTACCGTAACTCTCCAAATGAAGAGTTCTCCAGCAGTGGTACTCACCCACTCATAAGTAACGACCTGATTTGCTCTCTCCTGAAAGGGGTTGAAGCCAACACTCTGCAGGAACTTGCTATTGGTAGCTTCTCCCACTGGTGATGCCATAGCATTACTCTCTGTTTTGACTTTAATTCCCTGAGGCTGGCAGCGGGAATTAGTACTTGCTGTGCCAAGGTCATCCACATCCAAATCCTGCTCATTTGCCAGATTCTCCTTTTGCAGGGCTTCATACAACACATCTGGATGGTTCCAGATCTGAAGGAGTAAGAAATGAAAGCGGTTAGGCCTGCACTGGCCTGCTCCCTGCCAACGATTGTGGATTGAAAGCCCCCACAGATATTCAAAGGAAAGAACTAATGCTTTGATCACCTCATCACCATCCCCACACGTAAGGCACTGCAGAGAAAGCCAGTCTGACCGCATTAAGACAGTGAAAACAGAAGACATGACTCTGCCACGACACAAGGTACAAACCCTTTTAAGCAAGGCTCTCCTGACTTTAAAACTGCCAAATTCTTTCCTTGAGAGCTAAACAGAAGGCCACTATCCACCCCACAAAGAACCAAGACAGAGGAAGCCGCTTGTTTGCATTGCAGCAGGTAAATGGTTACAGTACCAGCCCAGTACCGGTTCAGCTGATGGCTGCAGGTTTCCTCTACAAATTTGAACAAGACATTTAACATCCCTGCACCCCAGTTCTGGAAGTAGGGATAGCAATTCCGCTGGGCAATTGCAGGGCACTCTGGGGAGGGAAGGTACGCCTGGCCAACTGCACTTTTATCTCCTGTTTTGGCTCATATTCCTGCCTTTCGCTTACATAGTAGAATATTTATTTGCAGTTCTTGCCAAAACCTACCTTACAACAGACACAGAAAGCTTTGAGTGGGTTCAGTCCCAGCCAGCCACTGTTGCCTGCATCTCGGAACCGGTTCATGAACTCCGTATAAAGGGCCCGCTGAATCTTTGAAAGACGTACCAAAATGACATGTTCTTCCTTAGACGGGAGCTGAACCTTCAGCACATTGTGGCCTCGCCTGTGGGGGAAATAAAGAGAGAGAGATAAACAGAGGGAAGGGAATTTCCACGCTGATCTCTCTGTGGCTGCCTGTAGGGTAAGATTTTGACTTCTTGCCCATCTGGCTGCAGGGAGAAAGACCTCTAGTTGCATGCTTCTCTAATGTATGACACTTCCGAGATACTCTCCCTGCAGCCAATCACAAACTGTAGGCACAATTACAGAGATCTCAAATGTTACAACCTTCTAGCACAGGTCACAGTGTTAAGAGGGTGATGAAAGTCCTTTTTGCCATGGCAGTTGAAAAACAGAAATAAGACGTAAGGTCTCTTCTTAGCTCTGCCGACGACTAAGACACCCCATCCAAATCACTGGTCCAGCATCTTAGAACCCTCATCTGAGAAACAAAGCTGATTTGTTTCCAGAGCAGTGCAGACACTGTCACTTTTCATAACTGAGGGTTCGTGAAACACTTTCAGATCCTTGGGTAGAAGATGTCAGAAAGTGCACATCCAAATTAACTACTGAGACATCAAAATAAACCTGAGGTCACTCTGGTGCAGTTAGATGCATTGTTCTCCATTATCAGAGTTTGTGGTACCAAAGCAAACCCACTTTAATTCTACCCCCAAGACAAAACAGAGCCATAAGGACCACTTTGCAGTTGACAGATTGAACAAGACAGAGATTCTGAAAGAAATATGCAGCTGCTAACCTAAGAATCTCCTCTGTGGTCTTCTCTGTATGCTTAAGGTCCTCACACAAAGGCAGATAAGGTACCTGTTTAAAACTCAAGCCTAAGAAGACAGATCGATGGGCCGAGGCCAAATGTATGAGGTTCAACAAGGCTGGGTCCTGCCCTTGGGTCACAACAACCCCATGCAATGCTACAGTCTTGGGGCAGAGCGGCTGGAGAGCTGCCTGGCAGAAAAGGACCTGGGGGTGTTGGTCGACAGCCGGCTGAATATGAGCCAGCCGTGTGCCCAGGTGGCCAAGGCGGCCAACAGCATCCTGGCTTGTATGAGAAATAGCGTGGCCAACAGGACTGGGGAAGTGATTGTTCCCTTGTGCTCCGCACTCATAAGGCCCCACCTCGAATACTGTGTTCAGCTTTGGGCCCCTCACGACAGGAAAGACATCGAGGTGCTGGAGCGGGTCCAGAGAAGGGCAATGAAGTTGGTGCGGGGTCTGGAGCACAAGTCTTGTGAGGAGCGGCTGAGGGAGCTGGGGGTGTTCAGCCTGGAGAAAAGGAGGCTGAGGGGAGACCTTATCGTTCTCCATAAACTCCCTGAAAGGAGGGTGTAGCAAGGTGGGGGTCAGCCTCTTCTCCCAAGTAACAGGTGATAGGACAACAGGAAACAGCCTCAGGTTGCGCCAGGGGAGGTTTAGACTGGATATTAGGAAAAATTTTTGTACTGAAAGGGTTGTCAAGCATTGGAACAGGCTGCCCCGGGAAGTGGTTGAGTCACCATCCCTGGAGGTATTTAAAAGACGTGCAGATGTGGTGCTGAGGGACATGGTTTAGTGGTGGACTTGGTAGCGTCAGGTAAACAGTTGGACTCGACGATTGTAAGGGTCTTTTCCAACCCAAATGATTCTATGATTCTATAAGGCAGCATGATTAGCTGTACTGCATAAACTCAGCAAACAAGCAGGCCAATTTAGGATGAAGGAGCTGTTTGCATGAACCACATTGTTAGGAACTCCTTGTGGACTCACCGCTGCACAAAGCCTTCCAGCAGGCTATGCAGGACATGACTGCGATACCTCATGAGACGGACATCTTGAGGGGTGCTGTCAATACACTGCCCATTCAGGATAGGGCGCTCAAACATGTTGCTGAATTCCTGCCGTGAGCCTAGAAAGTCAGGCCGGACAAAGTCTACCATGCACCAATACTCAATGAGGTTGTTCTGGAGCGGGTAGCCAGTCAGCACCACCCGCCGGCGGGAACGGATGTTCTTCAGGGCCTGCGAAGTGCTGGCATGGCAGTTCTTTATCCGGTGTCCCTCATCACAAATAACCACATCTGGGCCAGGGCGAGACAAAGCTTTCTCAATCCCTGAGGATAAGGAACATTAAGTGTTAGTTAGAGATGAATAAGACAAAGTTCCGGTTTTATACGGTCACCAACTTCACAAAAGAAAAAAAAAAAGAAAAAGAAGGGTAGTTTTGTGTCCTAGTTTGAGGTACGTTCTGAAAGACAAATAAAGCAGTATTCATGGGTGGCAGAGAGCAAGGCTGATTCAAGAAACAAAATGTGACTAGACACTAGCTCCGATTTAGCATAATGTGGTAATGACCAGACATGACTGTCCCTTGATTTCTGCTCAATGACCTGCATTGCATCGAGTTGGGTGTCTTGCATCAGAGCAGACTGGCAAATCTCACACAGACAAATCCCCAGGTTCGGTATATTGACTTCCATGCTCACTTGCAGCTATTGCAAGAAATTAAAGACTTGACCAAAGCTCAACAACCTTCTGTCTCCAAAGACACAATCCTGCCCAGAAAAGTTTGATCACGTCAGGGATGCTAAGAGCAAGTTATAGGTTGTTTCCCTGTGCTGCCAGAGTTGATAGCCAGCTGGACAACAGGATCACACTTTCTCTCTCTCAAGGACTGGCCTCCCACCTTTCAGAAGCTCTTGCTGCCGGTCTTCCTCATCCAAGTCAATAATGACAGGGCCAGCTTGTTTCTTTGTTTTCTTCTTCCTGCCAGTGGCAAAGGACTTCTTCAGTGAGAGGAGACGGTACATCTCATATCCCATCAGCAGCACACCACCTTCTATCACCCAATCATTCACCACCTTTGCACGTGCAGCTGTTGTCCTGCAAAACAAACAAACCAAATAAACTGTAAGCTTTATCTCCAGTTTCAGTTTGAACAACTGGATTGAGTCTGCTGAGAAAAAAAGAGCCGTTCAACTAATTAAAGTACTTTCTTGCATCAAACCAGACAGAGGAATACGATGAAGTTTCTTTAGGTGACAATCTGGTAGAGAGGAAAAGAAAAAAGCCTATTATGTGCCACGGGTAGCAGAGTTGAGAATGACAAATCCTTACAGGAACTGAGCTGTAGAAGTTTGTCCTGTACAAAAGCATACTAAACTTGAGAGCATCCTTTTTAAAGAGTCGTTGAGGAGACTGCCTCTGCAAAAACCATTTTCAGAACGAGCTGCTAACGTACATGGTTGTAATCATCTAGTCATTTATCTTTTGTTGTGGTCTCTTCCAATGCTGCGTCCCGCAATTATTCCTTCCCTGCTAGCCTGTTCAGAATTGGTTCAGATCAAGACACTGTCCGCACTCGATCCTCCCAGAGTACACCAGATCCCAATAGTAAGCACGTGACTAGAGTAGCATCAGCAGATTCAAAGTACCTTCCACCCAGAAGGTGAAGACCTCAACAGGGAAGTGTATGAACATAGCCAATGAACTGAGAGTTCCCTAGGATCACCACACTGTCCTGATCCATGCAAGAAAAACAACCCAGAAAGACGCAGAGATCCACGAGGCAAGAATACACTCCACACCAGGCTATAACTGCAACCACTGATTTCTCCTGGACAAGGAGGCTTTGTATAACTTGACAGAATTCCTTACGGAGAACAAAAGCCACAGTGTCAGGCAGAGGAAACCCTAAGTGCGTGAACAATCTCAGTAAAAAAAAAAAGACCACCCCACATTTAAAAATACAAGAGACACATGGAATCCCAGGACTCCGACGGGACTAGCAGTGTACCACCAGGAACAAACCATAGCACTTCTGCTCCTCCCTGCAGAAGTAGCTCTGTGTCTGGAACTGGGTTCCTGAGCTCAGTGTACACGGAAGAACAGAAAGGCACGTCAGCAGTGTGAGAAGGAAGTATAAGATATAAATACTGAATGAAAGAGACAGTAAGTCTCTCACAGGTACCAAAATCCTCCCCTCAAGGCGGCATCCACAACAAATGCAGAGTGGGAAAGATCTGGGAGTCGAGGGCACAGAATTAGCTCAAATTAAACAGTGTGCAACAGCAATTCTGATAACAGTTCCATAAGATGCAGTCCAAGAGCTCGAAAGAGCTTCTACTGGCACCTACTTGTGTTCATCATTCAGGATATGGACTTTGAAGGTGCGGGGCTGGACCTCTTTGGAGTTATAATCAGCAGGAAGGTTTTCAGGTGCTGGGAGCCACATGTTGAATTCTGCCAGCCAGTTTTGGAGCGTATTCACCTGAAAAAGTTAGCCATGGAAGGATTAAAACCCGATTGAGTCGCTCTGGATTTAAGAGCAAAAATGAGAATAGGGAATGACACTCAGCTGTGCCCAGACAGAAGGAGCAGACCACAGCATGCAAACTCAGGGACACAGGGAATGAAGGAGAGAGAAGAGGAGCAAGAGTATGAACCACAGGAGGGTTACATGAAACAGGACACTATTCAGTCTTCTCTACGCAAAGACAGAAGTAGCGCAAAGAAGCCCCTCAGCCAGCCCTTCACGTAGCTACTTACAGGTACAATGGCAAGAACAGTCTTTGCCTCCGTGTGCCGAAAAAGTACATCCAAGAAAGAGATGACCTGTATGGTCTTGCCCAGGCCCATGCTATGTGCTAAAATACACCCAAACCCACTGCTGGTTTTAAATCTCTCCAAGGACTCAACCAAGTTGTCATACAGGAACCGGATTCCGCCAATCTAGACAGAAAAGTAGAAAAAGTATTAGAATAGTGGAAGAAAAAAACCCCCAAGATGGGTATGTATTTACAGAGTGGCAAGCGCATTAGGATTGCATAAACCATGAAGATATAAAGGGGATATTTTAAGTTCACTACAGTACTCTAATCTAGGGAAGGCTCAGAAAGTTTTAGATACTCATAAAACTCCCTGAGAATATAACAATAAATCAAAATTCATTTTTAGCCAGAGAGTCTCAATTGGGGTTGATTTGTTTATAAACGTATTTTTATTTTTCAAATGTTCAGCTAAATATACAAAGGTCTGATGATAACAATAGCAAAAGTTGTATATAGCTCTGGCCTTCCTTTCATTTGTCCTTGTCATTTGAGTGTCCACAACAGCCACCACCGCAACCAGACAGGTCACAGAGCTCACCAAAGAAGTTCCGCTGAGATTACATGGCAGGCTTGCCTGAATTCATTGCATTTTCAAGGCTAATAAAGCCTACCTGATGAGGTTTTACTGCATGTGCAAGCTGGGGAGCCAGGAAAATGTCCTCCTCATTTGGTGGATGATTGATGTTGACAATGACTTGCCCCAGAGCATCTGACTGATTTAAGGCATCATTCACATGAGAGCCACTGCTCTCTTCACTGCCATCCTCTTCCCCTTCATTGCCAGAGTCACTGCTGTCCACAATTTGGAGGGCATCATCCTCTCCTGAACTTAGCTCAATCACTTCTGTAACGTAACCAAAACAGGAAAGAATAAGGGCAAAGGCAAAACTTGACATCTCAGGGGTTTATCATGTATGGAAAAAAAATCGTATTGGGAAAAATAAGGCCACCACCTTTTGCAATTCCACGCTGGCCTAATGACCTATTCTGAATAAGCAGGCACAATACAGGCACACATCAGGCCCATCAGATCAGCGTATAAAAGCATGAGCTTCCATGAGTTTCCCCATGTTTCAGAGAACGTTAATTTGGGCTGACCCAAACAGAACAGAGACAGTTTCCGTAAGGGTTTTACCTTCTCCTCCATATGTTCTCCTAATTCCCAAACTCAGAAAAGCATTTTATTTGTCGATACGGTCTCTAAGGACCACCAAGGAAATCAGGCAGAAGTACTCTACTGGAGTGGCATAAAGGAATCAGTTTAGATCCATGTGGGACAAGGGACACAAACTCCACTTTCAGTTGCAGATGTGAATACTTAGATGATCCTTTTATATACAGCAGATGCCACATCTCATGTAAGCATTCTTCAGCAGAGCACTGAGCAAAATTAAGTGCATTTATAAAGCAGAAATAAACACAAGTTCACAAGAGTGCCTTACAGGCCAGGGTACAAATGTCAGCTTAGGACTCAAAGTTCAGAGGTGGCCGTATATTTTAAAAAGCAATAGGCCGACAAAAACCTGAAGTTACTCACTACTGGAGCATCTGACTAGATGAAAACAGGAGGTTTGTGGCTAAATAAACAGCATATTATGAGAAGACCAGGCTGAGGCAATTGGTCACTTACCATCTTTAATGCTATTTTTTCCTTTAGCATCATCTTCACTGCCACTGCTGGTACTATCTAGGCAGATCACTTCCTCAGCCAGGACCTGAGGGGGGAGCTGAGTAGCCTCTGCTGTTCTGAAAACTATGTCCTCTACAAACACAAGTTACAAACAATAAGTAATTCATAATAATGGGGAAGGAGACAAAATTGTTCAGAAACCAGACAGTATTTCCTTCCACTTTTGCTCCAGTAACTTAGCCCTGGAATTTTCTGTAACAGACTCTCACTGTCTACAATACTGCTATGACTCAGCTTCCTGGGTCACAATCTCCTCCTTTCTCCATTGCCGAAACAATAGCCCATTGCTGATGGCACCCTCTCCATTGCATGCCCTGACTGGGGCACACTGACCAGGCGACATACTGAAGTTACTGAAGTCCCGCCCCNCAGCGTCCGCTACCGCCCCCCCCCCCCCCCTTTGTTTTTTGACTCTGTTTTATTGAGGTCTCAGAAATAAAAGCTGGTTTTCACCCAGCAGAGAAAGTATCAACTGCTGAAGGGATGGTAACTGCCCTTTGTTAGTAGGGACACTGTAATAATTATATCCCACAGTATCATAAACAACTTTGGCTGATCAGGACCATTTGTTTGTATGTATTGCCATGTGGGCAGAGAGGCAAGCTCAACGGGGCCAAATAAGCACCGCTGCAGTGACTCAGCAAGCAACGATGTTCTTCTGGGGCTGCAACCTACTCTGCAACAGTTAATGTGTTTTAAATAGCTCGTATTCCTTCCCCCCCCCCATGTAAAATGTTTTGAACACTTGCACTTAAGGGAGAACATACATTTTTCTCAAGAGGGAAAGTCAACTCAAGAACTCCTTACCCCCGACAACTTCCAACTGCACTTCTCTGCCATTTACACCAGTCTGACAGGCTGTGCTATAAACTAGATCACTGAAATGATCCAGATTAGAAGAGAATGCAAGATGACATATTCACCGGAAGACATAACCATTTACACTGCCTGCTATTTCACTGCTTGCTGAAACATGCAAGAAAGGACAAGGTTACATCATGAATATATGTACACCCAGTCTATTGTTCCACTATCCCTAATACCAGACCCACGCGTTACCAGACCATTCACAGTACGAATATGATCTGGACCAAGGACATGGCATTTCTGCCAAGTCCGTTTGTTTAAGCTTCTATACCAGTTGGAAAGACAAGAGAGACCTATTTGAGCATCCCGCTTACACACAATTAACTTGTCAAAATATCTTCAGCAAAAGTTACCTGGCACCTTTCACCATGCAGCCACAGCATCTTGATTCAGAACTGGCCCAAAAGTGGTACGGACTACGCTGAACCAACAAGTGGTTTGGAACTGTCGTTTCAAGAGTTTACACTCGAAAGTCCAAGCGCAGCGTAGAATCACAGAATGGTTTGGGTTGGGAGGGACCTTTAAGGCCATCTAGTCCAACCCCCCTGCAATGAGCAGGGACATCTTCAACTAGATGAGGTTGCTCAGAGCCCCGTCCAACCTGACCTGGAATGTGTCCAGGGATGAGGCATCAACCGCCTCTCTGTGCAACCTGGGCCAGTGTCTCACCGCCCTCAGCCTAAAACATTTCTTACTTATATCCAGTCTGAATCTACCCTCTTTTAGTTTAAAACCATTATCCCTTGTCCTATTATGGACAAGCATGGCACTACCTTCTTCATTCAGCTTCTATCCTTAAAAATCTTGCTTTGGGTGGCATCTCCCACTGCTTACCAGGAAGAAACTCTAGGGGTACAGTTGGGATAGTGGCTGGATAATCCTTCCGCTGCTGCTCTAACCGCTTCCTTCTCTCCAACTCTTCCTGCTGGGCTGCTTTCGTCACAGCTTCCAGTTGGTCCTCACGCAACAGCTTTCTGAACGCCGGAGCAAACAGAGATACATGATTTGGTTACACTCAAACAATTTCTTCCAAAAACCTGAGTGGCTGTATAGCTGGCTCAAAAGCTGATTGACAAGCTCCAGGTAGTCTGTCAGCTGCACAAATTAGGAACATCATCGCCAAAAGCTATAGACAAATTCTATAGCTATTTCAAGACTGTTCTCCCCAACTACAGGTAACACTACCAACACTCAAGGAAGAGACAAAAGTTTGACAGAAGCAAAATAATGAAAGGAGGAAAAATGTGAGTGGGTAAGTATATACTTAGGTTATCATAGACTAGGTGTTACATATATTGCTATGCGGCTGTTATTTATTGCTACGCAGTTTATAAACAGAAAATGCACAAAGTCAAGCAAAGATACATGGGAAGAAAAGGCATCAATTACCCCATGAAAGTCATCACCCTGATTCTCCTCCGATACAGTATTTTCAGTAACTAGGACCTCTAATGGCTTTAACAATTGTTTCAAAGGAGCACCTTACTTTTGCAGGTAATTTTCTTTACTTCCAAAAGTTGCTTTTCTCCTGCTTCAGTTTCACAGCCTGGAAATGAAGGCTCTTTTGCCAGGGGAGAAGTGCAATACAAGCTGTGGTAAAATCCAGTTCCCTCAAACTAGCCTTTAAATCCACCCAACCCCACACTGCAGGGACACCTCCTCCATCCTAAGAAAGTGTCAGTTTCTAAGGCCCACTCAACACTCATTCCTTCGCCTTCAAGAAAAATCAATCTGCACAAGCTTAAATATGAACCAAAGACCACCAGCATGTTACATGCAGGGCAAAGGGGCCACTTGCTGCCACAGGAGTTCCTGCTCCCCCACGACTCCTCTGAGCATTTTAGATCCCCTTGAACAAAATTTCCTAGTGAATTACCACCTCACAACCCATCCCAGAATACATGTGGTGACTTACACAATCAAACAATTACTGCCTTATAAAATTCAGGTGAAATTGATTTCCAACATCTCAGTCACCATTCACAGCATCAGCATTCCTGTCAACAAATACCCAGGATAATAGAGGGAAGGACTATGTTTTAGGCTGTTTGCAATAGGATCCCCATCAGCAGATATCTGAAACTGGATATTTACTTAATGGCGGTGCTGTTTTTCAATTACGTGTTTTAAAAGCCAGCAGCAACTACACAATTTTTGCAATACATTCCAAAACCCAATATTCGCTCTTCTGAAATACCAAACAAGTCTGCACCCACATGCAGCACTCCAGTCTGAGATCATACTACTCCCACTGGTGAAATCCTAAGGTTTTGGAAAAGAAAAGCCATCTGGTTTGCCAGCAGTGGCAAAATGTAGCTCAGAGGCAAAGTCCAGAGACTCCATTTTTACCCAAATGGCTATACAGAACCCTAACTCTTTCTGTCCTGCTGCTCCTTACCTTATGTTCCTCCGCATGTGAGACGGTTTCTGAGCCCTCTTCTTTTTGGTGTCCTCAGAGGCCAGGCTCTTGTGCTGGTTCTGCAAGAGTCGCTCTGCCCGCTCACTCTGAGATGAGGTAGTTGAAGTAGAGCGCTGCCATTCTCCATCCTCCGCATGTTCAACATGGTCACCGCTGAACACGGCTTCCTGGGGTTGGTCTGAAAAGACAAGGAGGAAATGACATGAGAACAACTGTGCCAGGCTGGCAGCTGGCCTTTCATCAGGATTTGAGCTGAATGGGAACCAACAATCCCTGTTCCCACTTGTTTGCAAGCATGTTTCTCTGAGGGTCAAAACCGGGGTCCTTTCCAACAGTGCCACTCAAAGTGTGTTAAAAAGTTTTACGGTGAAGGGTCTATTCCCAGTGAAAGCTACGACTAACATCACTCAACAGAGCCCAAAAGTGTCCTGACAAGAAAACAAGGCAAAATTATTTCAGTCCACTCAGAGCACTTGCTGTCCCTAAGGGCCTGTTTTCCTACAGGGGCCCAACGAGCTCCAATTAAAACAAGGAACTCAAATCTGTTTTCCTTTGTTTCACAACATTCAAGGGGGGCAGAAATTTCCATTTATATGATACCTGTGTAACCATCTTCCAAGTTAACAGAACATACCATGCAAGAGGGTATCTGGTTCAAACACGGGGTCATGGCCTAGCAGGCTGCTCGGTGGTTTTATCACAGGCTCCACTCTCATGACTTAAATGGTAACTTCTGGCAAGCTTTTTTAAAAGCAAAAAGTAAGCGACAATACTCTTTCCACATTGTAAACCACACGCACTCCCTTCTCTCTACATTCTCCTATTTTCAGACTTGTGTTAAATGGCCGAATTCCGTTTTAAAGCACTATGTGAAACGACACCTTGTTCTGTGTGACATTTTGCTCTTCAACAGGCTGCCAGTGACCATGCTAATGCTTGTAGAGCACAGAAAGGAAATGCTTCCGTTCAAAAGCTTCCCTTGAAGTAAACTATTTCTGACGAGCCTTGTAATAGCTTCTTTGAAGCATCTCGTCCTCTTGTGTCAGGCAAAGAGATACCCTGAACCTCATCTCATAACCAGCTTTCTTGCCTATACTGTGTATCTGAGCTAATGACTGAACTGAAATGACACTTAGACAGAACTTTGAAGGAAAGAAGGAAAGAAGACATCAGCGCCGAAGAATGTGGCAGATGAAGTAATACGGAACCAACAAGCATCACACTGTAACTCCCTGGGATCTGGAGACAAAGAGCATCCCTTCTCAAAAAGCTGGGAGCTGAAACGAAGGATGCTTCAGTACAGCACGTTGCATGTACAGGCACCTCTACCGCTGCCACATTAACACGCCTATTAAATTAACCTTACCACCAATATCACCTCTTGAAATTGAGATGACAAGAACTAGATTCATGCCTTGGTCGAAAGCACCAACTTTGCAAGCTTCCTCTCCAGACATCCCACCAGACCTGCCCCAGCATTTGCTTAAAGTCTATGTCAGAATCCATTTGGGACTCCAGGGCTCACCCCACCATGGACCAGTATCAGCAGAGCGGCTCAAACATTTCTGTGACCATCAGTCCCAGCAAGTCCTATATATACACTAGAAAAACAGGTATCCACAACTTATGTGATGAAACAGAGCTCACGATGAACGCAGGAAAGCAAAACCATAATTGCAAAGGGGTTTGCTGCTACAGTCACAGTAGTTCTCCCACCACAGCCAAGGTCTTGGAGCCCTGTCCTCCCACCATGCCTCCTTAAAATTACAAGTTCAGACATCACGCATCACATTCACTTGCAGACAGAGAACTGTGCTGGGAATAAACCCAGTTTCCCAGGCTTCCCAGACACCAGCTCTGCTATTTGAGCTACAGACACATTTTGGTCACATTACCTGCAATTCCCCCGCACCGTTTCCTTCCCCCTACCCCTCTCGACTCCTGGTTATACAACTAGATCAAAAGATTGGATGAAATAGGGCAAAGGGACGCAGGGAGGCTGCACACGTGATCACATTCTCCGGGATGAGTCATTAAACCAGCGACTATCCCGGAGACAAACACTGCCATGGTTACACTGCTGCCGTCTCACCCTGGGCCCAGGGGACCTTGACAAGGCATTAGAGAGCACAAAGTCATGCTTGTTTGGAATAGGAAGCACTTCTCTCCCCACATCCCAGCAACGACCCACGTCACCTCCTTTGGCAGCGACTCCGCCACCCGAACCGTGCCGGGAAAGGATGCCTTCAGGACAAGGGTGATGCTAACAAAATCCAAAGGTTCAGCTGCCCAAAGGTGAGGCCATTATGTGTCTCCTCACTATGTCTTCATATTTGTTGTACAATCCCTGCGTATACTCATTCCACCTCTGCATCTTACTTTTCTTTCCTCTTAACCATGTGTAATACAAGCTCCGGTAAAACACACACAGCTGGACGGGACAGGTTTTTTTAAAAAGATAATTCTCATCTGAGCAGGAGCCCGAAGCCTAAAATCTGACGATAAATTTGGCCCTGTACTGAGTACGGGCCCTCATCCACCACAGCCATGTCTGCTCAGGCTGGTGTTTGTCCTGCCAATACAAGTTCTGAGGTGAGGAACACAATCTGTGCCTCAGCCCACATTCCTGACACATAGGCATCTAGATACTGAGATCTTTTCTACCCCAGCGACATTACCAAACATCACACTGATTCAGCTGCAGTGGAATTCAGAGGACAGCCGGCTTCCCGAGGCTGGTCCCATCCTCGCCACTACAATGAATAATGCTGTTTTTCACAAAGCTTAAACTAACACAATGATAAAATCACAAGTCAGTTCCATCTAACCATGCGACAGCTCCCACCACACCTGTGACACGAGCTGGCAGCTACTAGCAGGAATTGTTCTGTTGCTGGTTTGTATTAAAACTCCCGATTGTGCACACAGCCTGAACCTTACCGCATGTGAAAAGCGAGACTCCCCGCTGCAGCCATGTGGCGGCACTCCAGTGTGGTGAGCGCCATGCTGTGTAACTGGGACCCACACTGGGACAGAAACGCATTAAGAAACAATAACTACACACACAAAACCCTATTTTGTACAAGAACAGGTTCGGTCTTCGGGTTGGAGAGAGTGTGGGAACAGCCTCGCTGAACAGGTCCCATCAGGTAATCAATGGAATAATTCCTGCCCCAGTTCTGCCAAGCCTACATCTACAGCAGAAATGCAATTATGGTTTTGTAACAGGAGCTCAGCACGCTACTCTGACATGGCTACACAAGTAGCTTTTTACACAACACACGAACTTGCCAGCCATGTTTGCACGTTGACAACTGCCCAACCATGCTTAGGCTGTTAGCGCACTCTAGGAAGACCCGGGCAGTTATCCACCTTGCCTCAATGCGGAAAGCACTGCCACCAGCCCATGGGTGACAACCTGGCACAGCCTTGCATAGGGAGATCAGACACACACGCCCAAGCACAGCTGGGGTGAAAGGGCAGGCCAAGGTCCACATGCGTCCGTCATGGCCACCGACGAGGACGTAAACCCCTCCCATGCTTACACACTGTGAGCATTGAGAATCAGCTGGAACACCAGCTGCTGGGTTCACACCAGCTCCGTTGCATGTGTCGCACTGTGCTCACCAGAATAGGCACCAGATCTACAAACAGGGTCTCCCGAGGGTGGTGGTGATTGCATCGATGCAGACAGTGAGCTCTTCAAGCAGCTGCTCCTTCGGGTGGGTTACAGGTCTCCACCTGAGAGGTCCCCAAGCAGTTCCCACTGGACCTCGGTTACGGACACCAGCACACACCCAGGCCACCCTGTCCTGGAAGGAACCCAGAGTGCCAAGAGGGGCACAACTATTGTTTCTCATGCACTTCACAGAGGTTTAAAGTGTGCCTGCACTATCAGAAGCCAGTAGACCTGATTATAGCACAGCCCTGGTTCGTGCCGCAGACCAGGGGTTGCCAGTTTTCTCTGCTCACTAAGCAGCAGCAACCACCACCCCCAGCTGTACGTACACGCAGGAGGAGGTGTCTGGCTTCTCGACCGACACTCACGTATTACAGTTGGGAAGCCTCTGTAAGGAAAAGAGTCGTGACTGCTCTGTATAACTCTGCTTCAGATGCTCCCTGTGGTGTGACTGCCAGAGCTGCCCCTAAATACCGCGCACAGGTGTGACTCATGATGCAAAAACATAGCAAAAGATTTGTCCCACAGTGGGGCACTTCTTATTGCACCCAAGCTTGTAAAACTCACCTCATCACCTCCTCCTGCAAAACACTCTCTAATTTCCCATAAAACAGCACAGGATAGAGCCTGGAGAATATCCTCTAGTATCTTGGATTCAGCAGCAAATTGTTCTCGACACATACAGCCTGCTCTGCAAGGGGGCTCGGGTCGCTGTGAAGTGTCATGAAGCAGCAGGTACATTTTTTGGAGCGTAAGATTTCTATAACTAACACAGTCTTCTCCTGACACCAAGGTGTGTGAGAAACAGTTGTTATAGTTGCATCCAGTCTGCACGCTCCAAGGGAAACCTCAATAAGTGCAAGTGCCTGTGCACACACAGGTAAACATCCACGGCTCTAGCAACAGTCCCATACTCCTAGGAGTACAGAAATTGCCATTCAGGGTAAGACCTGAGGGTCCCCGACCTGAGGCTGTTGGACAAGAAGGTGCAAGAGACCCCTCTGTAGACAAAACACTGTGTAAAATGATTATTTCTTTGCCTCCTCAGTTACTAGCTGGCTACCATGGCTAACTTGAGGTTCACCCTCCTCCTGGGAGGCCAACATCTCTCTGCCAGGATAACTCAAATGCCTCCAGGGAAGGCATACCACTGAAAACCAGACACTTGTTTATTTCTAAAATCAATTCACTACGGAAACTCAGGATGCCGAATAGCAGTATTTTGCTGAGTCTTTGGGCATTATTTCCTACCCTAGAGACAGGGATGTGCATGCACGGTGAGGAAGGCAGTTGCATGCAGAGCAGCGAGGAGTTAATTCTTGCTTTGGGAGCTCTCTTTTGTCCTGCACAAAGAGCAAGGAGCAGTTAAATATTATTGCAGGCATTCTGGGAACTTCCATGCAGTTTGTGGGCAATAGCTTGTCAGAGACTAGCTAGTACTAGCTAGTCCTACTACAGCCGGTACTGAGCTGTCAAAGCAAGAATGGGAGGAGCACTGAGGGATGATGGCACAAGACAGACTTAATTGCACCGCTCCAGCTGCAACACTCGCGGCCACTGACACAACGGTGCCAAAGGCTAGAGAAGCGACTCTGCAAGAGGAAGCCCATCTGTGAAGGCACTGACAGGCTGGAAGTTGTTCTCTGGGGTTACGTGATGTTTTCCCAGTGCACTGGGCACTGGAGAGGTGCGTAGGTGATGCCAGAGTTCAACTGTACTCGGCACCTGAAGAACTGCAGCACAGCAATTATCTCAGAGGTTGACAACAGCCAGAGTGCTCCAGCTCATCCTGTACTCGGCTGAAGCAGAAAATAAATTAAATATTTTCAGAATATTCTTTCTCTGTATGCAACTGGTGCAGCTGTTGCACGGATGCCATGCAAGAAGGGAGGAGAGGTGTCTGCACAGAGCACCCTCTCACAGAGCCGGCATTAGGAAAACCCTCGAGCACCCCAAGGCTGGAGGCAGGAAATTCCTTGTGAGACCCCTCAAGGACAGCGCAGGGGAAAGCAGGGGGGCAGCTCAGGCTCCTACCCGCTGCGACACCCAGGAGAGACACAAAGCCCCCTCCCAGGGCTTGACATGCATCAGGCCCGAGAAAGGGGGGACAGAGGGGGACACGGCCCTTCTCAGGGCTCAAGGCTGTGGCTACTCCCCACAGCCACTATCAGGGCAGCTAATTAGCAACAAGACTTTGTTCTCCTCGGAAAAATAATCGGGCTCAGTCTTGGGAGGCAGGACGCCCCTCCCAGCCACAACTGCTTAACAAAGCCCTAATTATGTAAGGATTATATAAACCGGCACACCTACCCCCCCCCGCGCCGCAGCACCCGCTCGCCGGGGCCCAGCGTGGCAGGCGCCTCTCGGCTTCTCCAGCCACCCACTCGCTGACAACATGAGAGACGACACCGAGCCAGGATCAGCCTTTTGTCTGCATCGGTGGTTTCTGGCGTGCACAGGGTACTCTTGTCCTTGTCTGGCCGCCCCTCATGGATGTCCTCTCCTCGGCAGGACCACGGCCGTGGGGAGCTCCCGGGAGGGCAGCCATGCCGTGTGCCTTGGGCAAGCAGGACCCGCAGCTCCCAGCCCCTCTCTGCATGCCAGCCCCGCTCGACTCCAAGGGCTGCGATGGCTGGTGTCCTGCTGAGTCACAGCCACGGCACTGCGAGACACACAGGCATCCTTCTGCCTGAGCCTGCCCAGCCCCAGAGCTTGCCTGCTCCCAGGGGAAGCCTCCCTCGCCTGTCAAACGGCACGTACATCAGCTCTAACATCTTCATTCCCGCTACTGATTTATCTAGGAGTTAACCACCTCAGGTCTGCCGTTCATACTTGTCACCGTAACCAGACACAGAGCCTGTCATATTGGTATAACAAATAGCGCTGCTTGAAGTCTGAGTAACACATTTTTCGTTTCTCTAGGTATCTGTAAAGCGATCTGTCGCTGCGGGTTCAGGACACCTCTGTGAAACCTGCAGGCTGCTGGCGAGAGATGGCAGGCTGCCTCCATGCCCAGCCCGGGGCCAGAGGACAGAGGGGAGAGGCATGAAATGAGCTCTGAAGAAAACACAGCACCAACACAGGCTCTGCGGGCCAGAGCACGGGGAGGGAGCCCGACCAGGAACACACAAAAGCCAAACCCATCTCCAGGCTCCTTCTTGGGCAGGAAGTAAGCCCCAGTCAATGGAAAACTTCAAAAGATAAGTTGTAAGGCAGCACTGCCCTTCTTTTTTCCTTCAGAGGTCTGTCAGCATATCACTTACTGATGAGGTTATGCTGCAGAATAAAACCCCTCTCCTGACCTGAAGGAATCCCTCAGGAGTAAGAGTGAAGGGCAGGAGCAAGGAAGGTACCACCCAAAAACCAAGCAGCCAAGAAGCGCAGAGAGGCAAAATGGAACATCAAACAGCCAACTTCGGTGACAGACAATATATCTTCTAGCCCTGGGATTATGCAAGCAGAACCAGGCCCCAAATACCTAAGAGCTCTTGTTCTGGCTGTGCCTCAACACTGTGGACGCCGAGACCCAGGTTACATAAACACCAAAGAGCACTTATACAACCCCTGTATGGCACGGGCTGGCGGCCACCGGCACCCTGTGTCACCAGTAGCTGCTCTGGCGCCTCCACGTCCAGCCCCTCCGGGACCCCGAAATGCAGCCCAGGTGGGGTGCTCCTTGGATTGTCCGCCCCTCTTGCAGGCACCATGGAGGAAAGGCTGATGGTTACACTGGAGTACCAGGCAATCTCCTGTCTGTTTCCAGCTCTGATACGCGCAAAGGAGGGTTGTGAACTTTCAAATTGAACAATTTCGTAGTGCTTCGAGATGGCAAGAACTGGAGAAATGCAGAACACTGCTACCCGGCATCCCTCTTCTAGATATATAATCAAAACTACTTTTCCCATAAAAGTCTTCAAACCTAGATTGTAAACTGCCTTCCTCCTCACGAGCCCCCCCGCCTCGCCAGACACTGTGGGCACTAGGCAAGACAGGGAAACAAAGCCAGGAAACGCGCCCGTGAAGGTGGCGAGCGCAGCGGGGATGGGTTACATTTGTCCTTTAGCCGCGGGTGTGCGAGAGCAACCGAGTTACATAAAATCACTGCACTGGAGTCAGGAAGCATTTCGGGCTCGAGTGCTGGGAAGTTTTGAACAAGCTGCACGCAGGAGGGAACCCAAACCTCCCCTTTCTGGTTATCCCAGTTCACTAGTAACCCAGAATATAGTTTTGTAAACCAGATTACAAAAATTACCACAGGGACCTAAACCACAAAGTAACTGGATTTAACCATCAGACCCTATCTATTTTCACAATAGTTCAAAACTTTTTTTNTTTTTTTTATTTTAAATCTGCTCTATTCTGTTAAGGTGGATAAATACCGATTTAGGTAACAAAGATAAATTTCCCCTCCCAACTTCAGAAAATAGATGCATACGGGGCCTTGAAGTGTTCCCAGCACAGTGAATCCAGCTGGCTGCTCCGGTGACTCTTCTAGGGATAAATATCAGGGACTAAGAAAAGAGGACGAGCCGGGGAGCAGGCGTTCTGCATTATGCAATGATTACATAAGCACCAGTTTACACTAGGTAGCTGGGAGTTGTGGTATTAGCTTTATACCAGGACACCCTCAGAGCCATGAGGAACAACAAAGAAGGGATTATTGCCGCCACACGCTTCCAAGGCCACCAAAACGGCAAACAAACAACACGCACAAACCGAACTTTAATCTCTGCCTCAAACCCTCACCAGAGCTTCGTTCAGGACCTGTTAACGGGGAGGGGGGAGAAGAGAGCTGATACTCGCTCCTAATTTAAAAGGGCAGCATGGGAAATAATCCCAGCGTAAAGCATCCTGCAGCATCTGAGTGCTCCTTTGTCATTGCTCATGATGGCAATGGTATAAGAGAGATTTCAAAATGATAATTCCTGGCATTTGCACTCTAGTTCAGTGTCAAAGGAGTTCACAAGCGTGACACAGTCCTCGCAATAACCGGTGAAACACCCTCCTCTCCACCTTGCACAGGAGGATATTAAGGCAAAGAAACCAGGTAGGCATCAGTGCTGAGTAACTCCCAAGTTGCTGGCTCGCTGTCCTGCGCTCCGATCAACAGGCTCTCTTTCCTCTCCTTAAATATAATTTCCTACTTGGAAAAACAAAACATATTTGTGAACTTTTTCAGAACTGTAACAAAGCACAGAACTTCAGCTGCATTCCTGTTTTCTGCTTCAGTCTCTAAAGTAATTTCAGAGGAATTTTCAAGGACTCTATTTAATGAGGGAGGCATCACTTGGGAGAAAAATGCAAATTGTTGAGTTTGAGCCTGTGTGCCACTGCATTCCGCTGGCACTTCTCCCATCAAGTGCAGCCAGAAAAGTGACCGAGAGCACTGGAGAAGGCCAGTAAAACCAGGATGAAACACCATGGCTCAAAGAACAATCTGTTTCTACTTTTCTTTTTCAAAATACTGCTTTGTGTGCTGATAAAGGAGTTTGACAAAGGGCTGCAGAGTTCTTCACAGCAATCAGACCCACACAAATTGAAGCCACGATGTCACACGGACACCCCCATCCAAAATACATAACACCCCAAAAGCTGAGCACATTACAGCGTGGAGAAAGCCCAGGCATCGGTTCTTTCATAAGGTTGCTAAAATTACAACTACCTCTACGGTCAAAAAAGAAGCATATGTGTATATGGGGAGGAGACAGGGCTCTTTAAATAAGAGACATTTTTCTTGCAGAGCAACAGGGGGACAGGCAGTGTACTGCAACAAACCTTGATTTACTAGCTGGTAGGTGCTACTATAAAAATAATTAAAATCCCCTCTAGCTTTCCAGAAACATTTATAAAATACTAAACAGCACAGCACTGCATATACAAGTGCTTGCTACTTTGAAGACCCCAAAGAAGTGTTCAGGCACCCGGAGTGAGAAAAAGCCACAAAAACCAGTAAGCAAAAGAAACACTGACCAGTGGTTGAAGCACAAAGGCAGGGAAGAACATGATGTCTCAGCTCTGCCACAGACTCACTCTTTGACCTTGTGCAGTTTTATCATCCTCTCTGGGGACAAGGCTATGGAGAAGTGGGACGGAGACGCTCCTGGATCCACCAGCCAGAGCACAACCACATTAGATCAGTTAGAAATGCTTCCTCAGAGATAATTTTCCCATTGGTAGAGCAGAGCGTGACAAACCTTGTCCCAGACTTTATGACTTGACGAGCAATGCTGTACAAGGAGGAGCTCATTTGCACTCCTGCTCTCTTACATTTGTACAAATGACCCCAAAATACCTTACCACCCAAATTTTTTGGAAGGCCTCTAACCTTGCATTCTTCCTCCATCTATGACCTACAGTCTCATTCCCAAAAGCATCTTCCCCTCCCCGTCTTCTCTTTTTATACCTATTATCTAGACTGAGTTACATAAGCCACTTGTATCACCCAGATTCCTCATTTATCCAAACTCATTTTGTATCATAACTCCTTTCTCTTCTCAGTTCACACTCTCCCAGAATTAGCTTTTTTTGTCCTGTCCTATCCAGAGAAATAAGAAAGGAAGAAAAGATGGATTTTTCTTATTTTATTACTTTTTGCTTGAGTCCACCCCTCCCACTAACGGACAATAAATACTGCATGGCTTATTTCTACAAAAATTGCTCATGAAGACCACATTGCACTGGCCCCCTATAATAAAGCAGGAACCCAGAGCCAGAGCTCCTGGGGACCGTTTTTTACCAGCCTATTAAGTTCAGAGCATGAACTTTGGAGATATTTGCCATGTGAACAAGGAGGAAGACGCTTTGCGTCCCCGAGTACCTGATCTCAAAGTAACAAGTTAAATTACAAATTTAGAAAGTTCTTCAAATCTGAACAAAGTTTTTTCTCCAACACACAACACCCTCCCACCAGCAAGCAAACTTCCCAAAACTGTAAACTTGTGTTAGGGTTTCACCAGCATCTTCCAGTTGATGGTTTGGGAGGGGGGAAGCCAAGTAACTCTTAGTCTGTTAGGCACTAATTAGGGGATCTGGAGCAAGCACCAACACCTCTGCCTGGTGCCCAGCTTGCTGCCCGATCAACAAGTCACCAAATATTTCACTGACAAAAGAAGCTCTCAAAACTCTTATCGAGGAGGATATTGGGGGAAAGTATAAACAAAAAGTTGAAGGGGGCGGGAGAGAGGACACTGGATATAAAATCATACTGATATTAATGACTGCCTCCTCTCTTGCTAAAAATGACTTTTGCAGCATTACAATATGACAGCAGCAGAAACAATAACAGACAGATAATTAAAAGCACAAAGAAAGAAACTGCTTCCTTCTTCATATCCCCTCCATCAAACCGACAAGCACTGCAAGATTCCGAAAATCCAACCATTTCCATCCCTGCTCGGTAGGTAGCAAATTAAAACCTGAGCCCCACAGAAGAGTCTCTGTTCCTGATGCGCGTCGCTAGCCACTGAATAGGGTACCCTATCACAGGGGTGGGAGAATTAATGGTTTGTAACAGGAAAGCAAGAGGGAAAACAAGACAGGGGGTGCGGGGGTGGAAATCAACCCACAAAAAACCAACCTGCGTCCTACCTGGAAACTGCTGCGACTCATCCAAGAGTAACATGCTGCTCAGTGCACTGTGGCAAGACCTCTGCCCCAACACTCGCTCGCAGCCCTTCTGCTATTCTTGTCTCAGGGTCTTCAGGACAAAAGTTTCCAGTCACTCCCGACAAGTCCTTATCTCTGCCTGCAGCCCAGCGAGCACTAAATCCACTCTCACTGGCTGTTCAGTCTGCAAGTGGGAAATGCCTCCTGATAAAACAGTCCAGGGTACAGGCAGGGAAACCTGCCCTTAAGGTTTCTGAAAATAACTTTGGTAAATAGCTCCTAGTGCTTGAATCCACCCAGCCGGTGTGACGGGAATCAGTACGCATAGATCCTCTCTGCACCCAGCCGAGACGGACCAGGGTCACTCTTATATAACGAGTTAAATATGCCTCGTGTTCAGCCTAAATAAAAATTGTCACTATCTCCTCCCCTGCTCGGAGAGTCACACAACACAGCCCTGCCCGAGGTAGCTGCCGCTCCACCAGGGACCGATGCCCGGAGCCGTGCTGCCCACCCGATTTGGCTTCAGTACGTGTCCCCGATCAGCGGGAGCAACCTCGGTTACGCCTGGGAAAAAAAAAAGAGTTTTAAAAGAGAGAAGAGCAGGGAGGCTGAGTGGGTGTGTATGGGGGAGGTTCTCTCCTCTCTCTCTCTCTCTCGAGCGGCAGAGCTGCACGCTGTTGGGATCGGATCCCATTCACTCAGCCCGTGATCCAGTTCAACTAGTGGCAGAGACCAAGACTGAGAATAAAATAAAAATCCTTACATAACCATTCCGGCTCCGGCGGGGCCCCACGCAAGGGGAATCCCAACAGACAACAGGAGGAGCAGAGCAGGGGACACGCGGGACCATAACCCCGCTTCCAAGTTTCACAGCATAAAAGGAAAAGGCTGGGCGGGGGGGAGGAAATGAGTTGCAAAAAGAAGTACAGCCTTTCTGTCTTTGAAAACAATCTTGGTATCTGTGATTCTTATGAACTATTTGCATGATGCCTGCTAACTTCCAAGAAACCCGGACAGCTGAGACTGAAACCTGAGCAATTCCTTGGGAGCTGGTAACCTGTTTACAGAGTAATAGGCGAAAAAGCATCCTGTAGTTCGCTTCGTTAAATCAGCAACTCGTACAGCACCGCTCGTCTGCAGAAGGCTCTCAGCGCAGCAAATGGACTGTGAATGAGACTTCCCAGTTCTTAGGAAACAACCTTTCAGAATTTCTGGAATGCAAGCTTATTCTAAGCAAGCCTTCCTCCCCATCTTCCATCTGCACTAGAAGGACAGGTACAGAGAGAAATAAGTAAGTACAGGAGAGAATAAGTGCTTTAAAGCTGTGATTGAACCCCTAACGGCTAACCATCATGCCTGGCCTTCTTCAGTGCTACAGAGACTTTTTCCATGCCTGGTTCCCTTCACAGGCATACCCAATGCCAGTAACAAACAGCACACCTGGGCCGATAGACATGTAATGAAATCAGCTCGCTCCTAGCAAGCATTCGTCCATGGAACGAAGTCAGCTCTTTTCTTGAAACACCCGGCAAGTGAGAGTCGGGAAAACCAGGACGGGCACAAGCAGCCCGAAGCAGGCTGTGTCTGAAGAGCTCCGGCACAAGAGCAGGGCACAACGTGCTGCACTCATAGCAGAAAAGGTTGATCTAGAGATCTTCAAACCCAGCCAGGGCAGAGCGCTGTTACCCTTTGTGTGACTCCAGACACTTTTATTAGACCTTTCATTCGAGAGGGTGGCAGAGCGCAGTGAATGCTCGCTACCATCAAAAAACATCCTCGTCGCTGCAGGGTACATCACAACATTGAAACAAACCCAAGGTGCTATTTTCATAATTAGAGCCATATAAATTTTACCAAAGAAAAGATGAACTCTACTAAAATTAAGAAGCTCTGTAACAAGACAGCCTTTCACCTATGTCACAGACTCAAATAGCCCGGCTACACAAGAACATACAGTGTTTATCAAGGGGGAAAAGAGGCACAAATATATTAAGAAAAGTACATAGCTAAGGATCTTGCAGCAGGCCTTATAAGGCCTTTGTAGGGTTGGAATAAATAACCAAACATGACCTCAGCATCTGACCTAAGGGATTTATGAAACTGGGAAGCAAGAGTTAGAGACAAGTATTTGTGTAAATACAACTGGGTGCTTTCCAAGGCATGCTCATCACAGCAGTCAAGCACGAGGAAAATGGAAGTTCGATACACGAGGGGAAACAGGCAACATACACCTGTCCTTCTGCACAGAGCAATAAAAAGGGAATTTCCTTCTTCACATTACCGTGCAAAACGGAAAGGAATTTTTCCAGCTTTTTTTTACTCACACCAGCCTACTGGCGAAGCCATCACTGTTAGCCATGATAAATACGTATGCACACAGCCAAGAATTAGATCTGCCAGAAACAGTCAGTTTATAAAATGGTCTCCTCATGGCAGCTAATCTTGTTATAGATAAGCCCATTTACTGAATAGCTTTCCTGTGAGACCAGCCTTGCCAGTAAGGAAGAATGTTCTCCCTCCCCTACGGGGTCTGAAATCTTACCTGGCTGTCATACCTCACCTGCCTCGTGCTCAAGCCACAGGCTTATAAGACTGTGTTACACATCAGAAGAGGCTTCTCAAGAAACTGCTGTCACTTGAGAGGTTCCCTTGCAGAAAACATAGGAGATTCCCCTGTTAAAAAAATCACTGTAAAATTTGTATTTTCATAGAGTATGAAGATAAAGGCCCTTCAGTACATGTCTTTTCAGCAGCAATGTCAGCATCCCTGAGCACTGCAAATTCGTAAGGGTTAAAACTCACACCTAAATCTACCTACACATGTAAGAAGTTTGATTGTAAAGTTTCTCAGGACAAAAGCTCCTCTGTACAGCAGAAAGCATTAAAGATGGGGGCAGAAATCAACCTAAAGTCAGTTCAACCAAAGAGTTTCAACAAAATATCCGGAAACATATCACAAGTGACTCTCCTTTCCTATCTCTTCAAGCTGTAGTAGCTCCTTCCCCGTCCCCATGCCCGTTCTCCACCTTGAAGCTGGTTCTCTCAACCCTTGCTGAGCTCTGCAGGCCAAGCAGCTCTGGGACTGCTCAACATTGACCTGATCCAAGCCCACCACGTGCAGTGCAGGCGAGAAGCACTGGATCCATAATGTGCCACCACGCTCTTGGTCCCTGCAAGCTGGGCTGGTTCCCTTCTCTCCAAAGACTGCCCCAGGTGCTGTTCATCCTCATCGCCGCCCTGCAGAACAGAAGAGACCTTCCTTGCCCGGCCTCGACTGCTCCACGCTGGCTGCGCAGTCCCTTCCCCATCCCACAGCTGTCTCACAGCTCCACATCCACCAGCTGCTTCTGCACACCCCACTGGCCACCAACAAGCAGAGAAGCTGCCTACAGGTCTGAATTGTTTGTAAGTTATTAAACACAAACTAGGCCTGACAGCCAAATTTCACTCTTGATTATCAGCTGCTAGTAGCACACACAAACATCATTAAGGCTACTTTCCCTGTCCTGTTTTCCATCTTGTTTTAGCAACACAGAAAACACACAAGAGCGTCGGGTTTGCGTTGGTTATCAACCTAAAACAGTTCAGACAGAATCAAACTCCACAACACTGTTTGTTGGCAACTGAGTATTGCTGGGCTTTGAGAATCATTTGCTTTTTAAACAAACACTGTAATAAAAACTCTTTTTGTGTAAGATCTAAACCAACCACGGAAAATCAGAGGAGTCTTCCTATTGATTTCAGTGAGTTTTGGACTGAACTGTAAGATGTAAAGTTTGATCAATCTGGTTTTTCTCATTTTATTTGTGTTCATATAAAACTTGGTTTATTTTCTTTCCCACGCTCATCTAAATCATAACTGGGTGGGAGGTTGTACATAACGTAACAAAAATCTAATCACACAAAATACAGGTAGCGATGAAACACGCTGCCTTCTGCAAACGCTTTTCAGACTATCACTGTGGCAAAACATGTAGTTCTTCAGACTTCAGTCCCAGGCTTTCAACAGTTGTTTAAATGTATTGAAGAAAACAAGCTGTTACTAGACAAGATGCAATGTCTGTAAGTCAATGGATTTAGATCATCATCATTTATATCACAGATACTTATCATCATCTTAATCAAAGCTAAACTTATTGAATTACCATCCCAGTTATATTCAAGAAACCGATTCTCATCTCGTCCTATAACTTGCTACATTTCTGCTGCTGAGGATGACACAATGTGCACCACGGAAGAATGGTTTTGTACAACTTTAATTTCATTCCATTTTTCTTCTACGTGCAAATTTGACATAAATCACAAGCAAAGAGTACACAAAAGTGCCATTCTGAAACTGCTTCTAACAACTCAAGTATTTAAATATTTTATATAGATGAAGATTACCTACAGGGATTTTAATTGCAAAATCTGTTTTGACAGAGATTTAAACTAGAAGTTTCTGTTCACCTAGCCCCAAAAGATTTTATCTTGTAGCTTTCTCCTGTCTCGTTCCTATTTGCACGTTTGCAAGTGAAAATAATGTCTTCTGACTCCTACTTAGAGTTTTTTTGAGAGTGAGTCAGTAAACTGCATGTTGAAGAAAATGTGAACAAGACATTTTCAACATCTGCAGTACAAACTACTGCTATTAAAATAAAAAATGGGAATTGCATTAAAAAAAAAAAAAAAACAAACAAACCAAAACTTTGATCCAAATGATAAGCCAGACATTTCCAAAAGTTCAGTGTTGCAGTTTTCTACAAAGCCTAAGCAGGAAATTAAAATGACAAAATAAAGCAAATAACTGTTACGTGATATTGTGTTTTAAAATCTGAAGAATACTTCTAATGTAATTAAAACAGTTCCCTCTTGTTCCAAACTTGCTGCTGCTTCCTGGCTAAAAATATTATACTTGCAAAACATATAGCTACATGTACATTTTGTTTAACCAGTCATTAAAAACAGCACAATACCAGATAAATAAAGGAAAAAAAGTGTAGTTTAAACTAAAATGCAAAACAGAGAAGTGTTTCCCCCAGTATATTTGAAAATAAAAGGGTCGCTGCCTAAAATGTAAAGCAAAGGATTTTGACTTTGGCTTCATCACACTCATCAGGTAACCTTGCCAAAGTCATTTTGCCACTCCTTACCTGTTCAAGAGGGAAAATACCATATTACAAATTTGCTAATTAGCTTCCTTGTGATTTCGTCATGGTGTCAGAAGTTGCAGAGGATGGAGCAGGGTATCTATTAGCAACGTCTAGGTGTGGCACAAAGCTGACTATTGAAAACATACGTAGGGAAAAAGGTACCAAATGTGACAGAGAAGTAAGTGTGACTGTCCTTTGTTAGAGATTCTCTGGCTACTTTCTGAAAAGAGAAAAGCAAGCTTTTGGCCAACAAGGCACAAGCCCCATACCCTGCAAAGCCTATCAGAAAAGCAGGAAGAAACAAGATACTTCTCCTCCCTACGGAAGACCTGGAGCAATTCTTTGTTCAGTTAATAACCGCTGGCTCACTGACCCTGCTCCCTGTGCATTCATGCTGCTCTCACGTTTGTGGCAGCTTTAAGAAAAGAGCGCATGTAGCTACAGGTAAAAAAAAACCCTGAACATTTGAAAAAATCCATATACATATATATAGAAAACGCAGAGCCATGGACGTGGGCTGTTCTTAACCGCATAGAAGGATTTCTATTTTGTATTCCATCATACGCAATAGATCAAAGGGAAGGAGGAAGAGGGGAAAAAAAACCCCAAAAACCGTAGCTAGTTATAATACCACATAATTTCACGAGATCAGCCAGTGCCTGTGCCCAATCGGCGGGGCTGAAGGAAGCAGAGCTCTGGCGTCATCACCTCCTTTTAAAGAAGTAAAGCAAGTCATTACTCCAGGTTATGTAAGGCTCGGGCTGTGCCAGACTTCGTGCCACCCTCTCAAAAAGGAAGCTGCTGCTGGGGAGCCCGGGAGGCTGGCAGGGGAGCCACTGACGTTTTCGTTTGGAGTTTCCCCCTGCTTAGGATAAGCAGAGGAGAGCGGGAAAGAGTTCGCACTTTGGGACGGCACAGGCAGACGGGGAACGGCTCAGTGACTGACCTGCACCATCGTCAGTCTGCAATTCCCTGCGAAGGGGGCTGGGGGACAGCTCTCCTCAGGATCTCATCCTTCCTTCCCGCAGCAGCCGTCAAGCCACACCTCACCCCGCTGAGAATAACCTAGTTCACAGGGTTAGTTAAAATGCTGGAATCAGTCAATTAAAACCCCCACAAACCCCAGGCGCCACTCCTCCCACACTCCTTTCCATTTCCGTTACCTTCCCCCATTTCCTCCCAGATTTATGGGCAAGGAGCCCGTAGACGAGGGACTTCCACCTGCCTCTGTCACCCTCCAACAACCCTAACTGCCCCAACACAAACAAAATGCCCGGAAAGGTGATCTGCAGAAAGGGAACTAACAAAGCGTACGGTACTGCCTGTTCCCAGCAAAGCACCCGAGAGGATTTTTATTGGTTTTTGTTTTTTTTTTATGTCACCATTTAACGAGTCCGGTAAAGCCACTCCAAGGGAGCTGGGTGCCTGCCACGGGGTCTGCACGGGCATTAGCAGCCCCCATACAACGCGCTGGGTACACAGACACTTGCTCGCCGGGCAGGTCTAAACCCCTGAGACTGCACACAGAAACACCACTTGTTCTGAAAGACAGATTGTACTACAGGGAAACTGCCAGAATAAAAATAACGGGTAAAATATGCAGCTGTCTGTAACGAAGCAAAGCTCCCAGAGAAATCAGTGGGGCTTTTGCCTAAATGAGAGACAAACCTTCTTCCCTGCAATTCCAGTGTAACCTTCCCGTACTACTCAGTAACCAGGATGGCCAAAACTGCAAATGCTGGTATCCAGTGCTTTTTCACATTTGATACTAACTGTATCTTTTGTATTTTATTCAGCTGGTGTGGATCACAGAAAACAGCCAAACTTTCTGGGTCTTAGGAAACCAACACAACTCTTGAATGTAAGATTTGTGGGGGCGGAGAACGTGTGCTTAACAGACACAAAGCAACTTTGGAGATGCTCTTATCGCTCTCAGGAACTGAAAAAACAATAAAACCCCCTCAACTTCTTAGTTATAGCAAATCACCTGAGAAACACATCCAATATCTGCAGTTAGATGCAGGTTGGCTGAATTATCCACAACCAGCTGGCCTGAGGTTGAGCCCCAGTCTGCACCCATGTGGTAAAACATTTAAACACTCTGATCCATACGGATCGTTTCCTAAGATAATGCAGTTCCCCGTAACTATTTGATAAGGTTTAAAAACATGCCAATATGCACGATATTAATTCACAAGTATATTCTTTCACACATAGTGATTACCTTTGTACACCTGTGATACCACACGTGCCATCCTCTTTGCATGCAATTATTGGCTTGGAAGACAGTCTATGAAAAGTCACTTAAACGCATTAAAATCTGCCTGGTTGTTTAAGAACAGCAACGTGCACCGTGGTACATAGAAGTTCAGGTTTGGTTTCCCAGGCTCACAAAGATCAGGGCCATTGCGGAGGCAACAAACTTTACTGTTGAGAAGAGGTTTGCTTCCCCAGGATATGCCCTTCCAGCTTCTTTAGAAACAGTACTGGTGGACTCTAGAGGGAGCTGCATCCAGCCGCAAGTAACCAAAATAAAGGAATCGAGGTAGGAAAGTCCATCAAGAAGGAAAAAAACCAGAATGTCAGTCATCATTCTTCCCCGCAAGAAATCCACCTTGTGCTGTACAACCAGTAACTTGCAGATTAAATTACAGGATTATTACTTATTGGCACCCACTACTCTCGCATATGTACACACAGAATACAGCAGAGCTTAAAATGAAAGGAACCCTCCTGATCATCTTTCAGTGCTTTTCTAGATTTTACCAAGTCCTGTCTTTTGTTTCTTTCTCCCTCTTTCTCTCCAGCTCATTCATTTTCAATCAACAAAGAGCCTGCAGTCCAAGATTACTCCGACAGGCCTGCAGACTCCTTGTCTGGAGGGTGTTTTCCCCTGTGCCTGGGTGTTACTTGTCTTAAACTGGGCATTACTTAATTAAATAGCTCTGCACCTCCATTTTTCCAGCAGCAAGAGAGGGAAAATAGCCAAATTAAAAAAAAAAAAAGGCAAGAAGCAATCAAGCTCACTCTGCCCATGTACTGCAGCAGATGGAAGCATCTCGTTAAAGGGTTCCTCAAAGAGCAGCTACGGTCCCTGAGGCTGCCTCGACCTTGGGATGCCCATCTACCCTCAATACCACCCAAACGCACAGCTCTGAAAAGCTGCTTTCCAAAAGGAGTTGAGAGATTAAAGAAGTATGTATGTAACTGCTCCTCCTCTTCTTAAGAAATGCATTTCATTTTCTAGTAGATAGGGAGGACAACTTAAAACCAGTGTTTCCTAAGAGAAAACGCTGTGCAGTCTGGCGAAAAGTAGAAGGCAAAAAGATTTCAGGTTGCTGGGACTAATCTCCTTTTACCAATACAACCAGGACCATCCAAATAAAGTAAAAAGTGCAGGTAAATTACTTTCAAACAGCAGTTTCCCCCTCCCCCCATTTTTTTGTTTCTTTTCTTTTTTTCTTCAGCAGTATGGGCCTTTCTAAATCTGGATATAAAGTGATACAAAATAGGATATCATTTAGCAGAGTATTATTCAGGAGGCTGCCTCCACACTCTTCCTCTGCCTCTCAGTTTCATACAGGTGAGTATTACATGACCTAATTTATAAGAATAACTTCAGATGAAAAGGAAAAACTCGTGTACGTGAGCAAGAGGAGCCTACTAAATTAACAGATTTATACCAAGACTTTCCTCTCTTCCCCTGTGAGGACAAATATTCGCTCTACTCCCACCTCACACATCCAGCTGGGGACTCCCACACACACCACAGTTTCGTTTTGTTCCAGCACTTTGTTGAGGAGAAGACTGAACGACTTTGGGGTGGGAAGCACATGAATAACATGATCTCCCAAAATGAGCAGCAGCTCCCTGCACCTCAAGGATGCATTCACGTACCATTCAAAAAAATATTAACCCACACTTCCACATGACTTTAAAAACAGATTTCCAAAATAATTTCAGCTTTAATAACTCCCAGGTACTAATGAACCTTCTAGTAAGTATGGCATTAACTACTGATCTTTCCCCTCAGGTTAGACAAGGAAATTATCCAGGCAGCTATAAATCAATTTCACTTTCAATGCAATTGCACCCTTTGCTGCATGCACCACGATGATGAGCCACAAAGAACCACAAAGCAACATCACGCTAAACAAAATCCATTCTTGCTACAATTTCATGCCAACCACCAAGTGAAAATTGTATGCAAAGCTTATCTAGCAGCGCCCCTTTAACTAAACAGGCTTTCCTCTAGCAAGCGTTCAAGGAAAGCAAAGAGCTTTTCAAACCTGAATCAACTGTGGCTGTCATCTGAAACCCAAGTACCATGGTATCTTGGGAAACACAAAACTGTGAGTACCAAGTGGCAAACTCAAGTTCAAACAAAAAGCAGCCATTGAAATACATTCTGGATCATGTTCCAGAAACAAAAGGTACCTCTCTTTGAATCTGTCACGATACTATCAAATGGCACAGACAGGGATGAGCACAGTTTTAAGAGGCTAGGGTGAGGAAAAGGGTCTCTCCCCTCACTAACCTCTTGTGCCAACCTCTCACTAAGACATCGCCCTGGTGCCTTCACCCTACGGAAGCTGCAGTGCAGAAGAGCGCAGGCACCTGTGTGTCCTCCACCCTTCCAGGACTTGCAATTCTGTACCACCAACACAGCTGTGCTCCTGATTCACTCCTCTCTTAGGGTCTATATGTCCACAGAAAGCCCCCACAAAACAGTTTTGTTTTGCTCCAGCACTTTGTCAGGGAGGAGGAGGAAGAACAGTATGAGTGTGAGGTGGGAAGAGGAAGCGCAGACTGCCTCCATCTTCTCCTGTTCTCCACTAGTCAAACAGAGATGCCACGGAGCTAGACGACCTCAGCCCTGGGGAAAGAAAGAGGGGATGGGACAGGAGAAAACAGGCAAAGTGGACAACGCAGGGCAGAAGATGAGGCTAATTGCATGGAGATTGTCGTATCACAATAGTAGTATCTAATACACTATTATTTGGTGTTGCCTGGTACATCTGTACCTTAAGAACTGCAGTACTACTGTGGTATTGGAAAACTGTCCACTGCTGTACCCTAGAAATACCAAGTCCGGTCCCTGTCTGTTGTACCACAGACCCTGTCATGCAAACACAACCAGTAGCCTCTGAGAACAGTGTTTGAATGCCTGTGCTCACTAAGGCATCTTTCAGAAAACTGGAACAACCAGCTCTTGACACTTCTACCCCAAACTACACTTAAAAAAAGTGTTTAACCCATATATTCAGAGATAAGAAAACACGCAACTTCCCATCACTATTAATAGCAGAATTACAGCAATACGTATGAGTAGGAGACAATGAATTCCAGACACTTGAATCAGAATAATCCAAAGACATTCAGAAAGTGAAAAAAGCCCAAAGCACTACAGTGGGATTCATTCAAACATCCCTCAACAGCTTTCCTTGGGAAAGCTCAGAGGTATGAACAGTCCCTGCATTTGAAATGATGTATAAAATCCATATTGGAGGTTTGTTTCCTCTTTGCTCAAATTAGCTTTTATTCCGACGGAGCTCTACACAGCCCTGAGCAACCACCGGGATCAGAGAAAAAGTGCGGGACTTGAAACAGCCCTTTATCTCTACAGTCATCAGTACACTTCTAGGGAAAAGGATTTAGGGAGTTAACGAAAAAAGTTCTTAGCAGTCACGCACCGATATCACAAAATCGAACATGATAAAACAAGTGCTGCTACCCACAAGTGATGAGAAAACAGATGCAGTGGGCAGGGATGACAAGGCTGGAAAAGCAGGGGAAGCCTCCGGCTAGGATTGAAGCGTGCTGCTAGGACGGGTGTGCAGTCTGGCAGACACCAGGAAGGGGTGGTGTGTGTCACGGTAGGTATGTCCTGGAGGAAGTGCTCCAGAGAAAAAGAATCAAGCTGTATGAGCCCCTACACACGATGCCAAGGTTCGTTAACTGACCAGCACTGAAGAAATGTACAAAGGATGTAAGCTGTGCTGTTATTAACTTCCACTTACTCAGAAATATTCAGAAAACTAGGCTTCTGTGCTCTTTTTCTTCCCTGGGGGCAGGGGGAGAAGGTTTAAGAACTGCTTTCATGAAGACTGAAAGTTCGCACCATAAACGTCCAAACTAAAGTAAACTAGACCATCTATGGGACAGTCAAAACTTCGGGTTCTCAAAGCAGAAATGAGAAAAGCTGCACCAAAACCAAAAGACAGCATTCTTAATTACCAGAATGTAAAAGAACACAAAGAAAATTCTGAAACTGAAACCACCACAAGTATTAATTCCACACACAACACGTATCAAAAAGACAAAAACAGGTTAAACGTGCAAAACACAAGTCACTGCTAAGTCTGAGACCAGACTATCCACCATCAACAGGTGAGGATAATATTACATTAACACTGGAAGGTTCATAAAAAATCTGAGTCACCATCAAAACATGGAAAACCTGCATGCCCAAAACAAAGCCACTATTTTGCAAGCAAGCAGTAAAAATGTTAGTTTTATAACTGTTATAATCACTATTACTTAAAAAAAGTAATCAGTTTCAGTTTGGAGGAAACGTATATGCAGCCTGTCACCCTTCGAAGGAAATAACCGTGAAAGATAAATAATCTTCTAATCCTTGTAGTGCTAAAAATATGCAAGAGCCCATCCACAAGGGAAGGATCCCCCCAGCATCCCTAATGGAACATCTACAGAACAGCCATAATACCAGGAGGGGAGGAGAACAGCACAGCTGGGAACAGGGAGAACAAACTTTTAACAGAAATTATTAAAATTAAGCTTTTAAAAGGTTCATAGTATAAACATTAGAGCACTTCCTTCCTCCTTGTGAACACAAGTAACTGTCTGTTCCTAAGAGGATTTTTATGAACTCATCTACAAAGAGACGGGACTATAAACATCAGATGGGCAAAATAAAATGATCCTCTTAACTCTGGAGTTAGCTATATTTCACAGGCCAAATAGCAGGAGACTGGTTTTCTATTAGATCTAAGGTAATATAGATGTCAAATGACATTTCTGAGGCAGTGTGTAGCTGTGAAGAGATACCAGGGAAAGCAGAGTGGATACCTCCACAGAAAACAGTAATTATACAGCTATGCATACAGAACGCATCCTCATAGTCTGTCAGACAGAATTAAAGCTGAAACAATCTGAGGCAATCTAGCTTTTTCAGATTGTGTAAGAGAGAGTTTCTCCTGTGCCTAATGACCAACTATAAAAACATTTTATGTTAGTTATATGTAAATTGTCTTTTTACTCTTCCTTTTTATTTCCTCCATTTGTTAAAATTTATTTTTAATTAGTAACTAAAGAAACATAAAGCATAAACATGGTTCTAGTGTTTTAAGATGAAAATAAACGGCTGTCATTAATAGCGATGTTCTGATATACCTGCATTAATTCTGTTTGCTTTGGAAAGAATAATCCCGACAAATGATTATGAGCATTCAGGCACAATAATACAGATGTAGATGATAAAATACAGAAGTCTATGATAAAATCAGCATGGAGAACGTCCCACTTGGACATGACATACAGCCACTCCTCTCTGTTAATAAAAGTCTGTCTACAACATCACGCTTCCTATTGCTCTGCTGGGTGAAGGCTCCTGTGACCAAATTGATAAGGTCACCGCAAGTCTCTCTGAGGCCAAGTAATTTCCTCTTTTTCTATCTCCTGGGAATTTCTTTGTTTCTTACCTAAACTAACACTTCAATTTCTGTTACTTTCTCATTAGAAAATGCCACCACGTGAATAAAACCAGAGAAATAAAATTCATTTGTGTAAACATTTTATAAGCACTTTAAATCAAAACGGAATCTTCGCGTAGCACGTGGCTGAAAGAATATTTAAAAAAAAAAAAACACAAAACCAACACTCAAGGACAACTATGTACCTGAAACCAAAAATATGTTAGTAACTAGAATAAGAGAGAAGTACGTGTCTTTAACACATTCTATGCCAAGAAAATGAAGACTGTTCTCAGTAGGCTGAAGCAGATGCATTCGGAAATCTGCACGCCCTTTGAAATTATTAAAAAAATCACAATTTTAAAGGAAGCAAATACAGCATCCCCTCAGGCTCCGGTTGTAGTTTTATAATAAAAGGAGCCTGGTGGCAAACACAGCATGGGGAATTCCCACCGGAGTCATGCACTCCTGTCTACGTGCCCTAGAACATCACCCCTTCTGCTGGACCAACAAACATATTTCTAGGATCGCGCCATGAACGAGAACAGCTCCCTAATCTTGCTTTAATGTAACCCACACAGCACAGGTCCACAAACGGCTATATTGGTCCTACCTGAAGGGGAGAGTGGGGCAGTTATAACTAGGTGAGGATAGAAGGTGACAACTTACTTAGCACTGCCACCTTTAATATTGTAAAACGAACAAACCCCAACCTGTACGCCATCAGAAAAGAACATTTTCCAGTTGTTAAAGATGAACATTGTAAGTGAATGATAATTGCCCATAGCATCCATTGAATTGTTTACCTACAGGCAAGAGAGTGATGTAAATATGTTTAATTTCACCAGATCCTTCTAACAATACAGGTAATTGTAAATTGATTTATTTACTACTTTATATAATTTTTTCCCCAGAATCTGTAGCTATTTTAAAAATTCTACCCTCCTTACAATTTATGCTTGTGGCTTGTTTTCACAATGGAAATTTTTTTTGGCCAGGAGCACAAATTTAACCTACATTAAATCCCTGTTTAAACTAAACACCCACATAAGCACTTCTCCCTACCAAGCGCTGGACAAATCCTAACCCTTATGCAACCTACCAAGGTGTCACTCACCCACCAAAATTAGTAACGCCAGTTTTGTGTAACAAACGCGTGCAGAGATTCACAACCGCATTCACTTACCACTCTCATCAAGTAAGTCCTCCTCGTCATCCCCATCATTGTCCTCCTCCATCGCCTCCTCCTCATCTTCCTCCTCCTCCTCTTCCATATCCTCCTGCTCCAAGTCCGGGTCCAGGTCCGGATCACTCCCTGAGATTGACTCGTCTGACATGATTCCCAGTGGTGCTCCTTGTGCATTACCTGCTCATGTTCCACCGTGAGGCAGCCCTGCGAGAAAAGAGAGGTACGTAATGAGCCCAGTAAATCCCAACCTTTGAGCCTCAAGGCTCAAAATCATAGCAGGATTACTGCATATAAAAACCACAAGTCTGCCATCAGTCTTTTGAATAATAGTTATATCAGACTGTGACCAAAATCCTGTGTAGAAAATGGATGCCATAAGCAATGTATCATAATGATATAGGCCCAGCATCGTGGAATATATTAACTAATCGCTCAAAAAACAGCTTTCTTGGTATCATTGACATGTACACAGCAAGAAGACTCCTAGTATCAATATCTGATTATACAAAGATGCAAAAATAAGTACAGTACGTGAACAATTTCAGAGCACTGCCATCCAAACATGAAGCACAGAAAAAAGGATCAGTCTCAGAATCCCATACAGATACCTGTTACCCTCATCTCTGAGCACTGCAAACATCATCACAGCATGCAGACCGTGGGTCGCAGACAGAAACCACCCTCCTGACTTCGCTGTACCTGCTGCGAAGGTCACCCAGTTACTCATCACAGACTCAAGTCTCCGTTCCAACCAACGGAGCAGAGACAGCGTTACCTTAATAATGGTATGGACAGAAGACAACGAAGATCCAGTTTTTAAAGGCTGTACGTCCCTTTGTAAAGCAGGGTAAGAAGAAAAGCAAACACAAAGGAAGGATGGATCAGAGAGAATTTGCATTTCCTTCCTCTAAAGGACAAGACCAGAGCTGGCTGTGCAGAACTGCTCTGTTACACTGCCCCAGCGCATCACAGCAGAAATCGTGGTACAAAACACCAATAAAACCTAAAGAAAGGGTCAGGGCAATCACAAAGTCACAAGTTTATCTGTTCAGATTATGCACTGGGCAGTGATGCCTATCTGGGCTCCCCTCTTCCATGTGCAAAGAATTATCATAAGGGAGCCATGTAAGATGGCTAAAGGAAAAAAAAAGGGGAACATAAAGAAGGCACCTTGATCTCAAGAAAGATAAAGCAGAGGATGTGTTCAAAAAAAAAAAAAAAAAAATCAAGCCTCAGAAGAATTACTACCCACACAATCCCCAGAAAGCTTTAAAGAAAGAAGAGGGAAACATTCCCTCGTTATTCATTTTCCACTGCCCCTACTTCCACCACATCTCCAGTGTAAACTACAAAATGTTGAGAACTGATCATACATATTTTTAAAAAAAAAAAAAAAAAAGACATTTCTAAGCAGATAAAACAGCATGCATATCTACAAACACTTCAAGAAACAGAAAAATTTCATTTTCAGCTGTGTCTCAGCAGTAACTAGATGAGCTCAGAAACCTGAAGGTTAAAGACACAACTCAACACCCCTGTAGCAGGGCTGAAAAATCTAACTGTCAAGTACGCAGAGTTATTCCAGCTGAAGTCATCAGTTCCCGCTTTGCCTCTCCCAGCTCCTCAATAACACTGAAGAGTGTCTGGAAGAAAATAAACCCAGGAAGAACAGGCCTTGCAGAGACTGGTATTGGAAAGGGAAGCCTTTCACCACTAGGTCCCAGGAGAACTTTACCACTAGGCAGAAACAACTGAAGTCCCTACACAATGACACGTGTCACACAAAACAAGTTGGCTTAGTCAAGCAGATGGTAGAAAAGGCCAAATCCAAATTAGCTCAAGTGGATTTGTGCCAGTTTACACAAGCCAAAGAGATTCATTCGGCTCCTGCGCTCTGCTGGTAGGTAGGTACCGAGCCTGCTGCGACACGAGGACTCCTGGCACGGCAAGGTCCGGCACCCCGAACCTCCTGGCACCTGGTGGCTTCAGGCACGGGCTGCAGACACAAAGCAAATCTATTATCACAAGTTTTTCCTGAACACTGTGCTAAAGTCTATGTGTATTTCAAAAGAGCAGCTTATTTTTACTTTCAAATAGCAACAATGTTCCCTTCCAGCTGATATTCAGCCTTAAGGAAAACAAACGTTGTTTTACTCTTTACAGGTGGCACTCGAACCTGTAACTGTAAAGCTGCATGTGTTTCCTTACATTTCAGGAGGAGATGGTCAATAGTGTTACCTTTGCAGGTCTCTGCTGGCCACCTGGGATTTAAGGGGATTTATTTATTGCCACGTTGTCCATACTGTGCTACAAAGCAACCCACATGCTATCTGCCAGAAACCGTATCAACTATCCCAGCAAACAAAGCACCAACCAAAAAATCTCAAAGGAAGAAAAAAAAAAAGGAATACAAACACTACTAAAGTGGCAGGAATGAATTCTCATCTACAAACGGGAAAAGCAGAAGTGCTGTAATGCCACTAAACACTCCAGGTCAAAGAATGACACATGATACAGTTCCTCCCATCAGTATCCTCCTCTGCATCATCTCTCATGTTTCATTGTTTGTTGCAGAACCTCAAAAAAAAAACAAACCCAAAAAAACAAAAACACACCATGAAACACTTACTGAAAATTGTGTAAAGGAAAGGATGTGGGTCCTTGTATTTCTATAAATAAAATCAAGCCCAGTGGAGAGCAGCTATCTCTCAGGCTGGAGTACAAAAGGGGTCTAATCTAGGCTTTATTTTTGTTTAGCAGTAAATACGTGTTCTTTATAAGCTAACTCCTGACACCCATTCAGCAGCCCCAGCCGTATGCAGGAGAGTTAAACAGAAGCTTTGAAAAAGACTTAATTAAATCTTGCAGAAGCCAGGTGAAACAAAGAGGGTTAACTCCTCTGTGCCTGTTATCCTCCTCCTCCTCGGCTCTGGCAGCTCGGCGGCCGCTCTCGGCTGCGTGGGGTCTCGGGAGGGCTCCCACTCTGGGAGGTGGCAGCGGGAGCACGCAGCGGGGACACGGCACGACGGGCAGGTAAGGCATTACACAGCCGTGAGACTGCCCTCGTTTCTCAGACCCATCTGACCCAGTTCAGAGCCTTCCACCAAGGGGAATTACACAACAGGGCCAATTGGAGCTGCCGCTACTGTTTTATGGCTGAGTTATTCCAACCTGCCCCATCTCTTGCCTTTGCACACACAGGGGCAACACGTAATCGCTGTAGGAAGGGCACTCTGCCAGAGATAAACAGATTACCTTCAACTAATCAAAGTTACCATTTGTCTGGACTTTGCGGGTGCCCTACATTGATGAACTGGTGAGGCTCCTGCCCTGCTGCAGAGAGGCAAGGCATACCACACGGCATGCCTTAAGGAGGGTTACCGGCGCCGAGAAATACAACCCAAACCTGCTGCTGCACCACAGTTTACAACAGAAAACTAGAATTCCACACAGTACAGTGCCCCGTTCAATACCTGATGAGGCCGCTGAGAAAACGACGTGGGGTATTAGGTAAAAACACTTGGAAAAATTCCTCTCGCTTACTCAGGGAGGAGAAAAGAGCTGTCATGTTTATCCTACCCGGGTAGTTAAACCCTGCAATCAACTGCACATCAAATTAACATCCAAGACAGCCTCTCTCATGTATCATGTCCTGTCTTTCAAGAAAGATAAAAATAGCTCTGAAGTTTTTTTGGCTTTTCTTTTTTAAGGTAGAACACTTCAGATAGTAAGTAAATGCCATGCGGCGATGACTGCCGCCTCCTCAGCCCACACAGAAAGGAGGCCCAGGTCTGGATGGGGAAACTTCAAGGGCTTGCAAATTTGGACATATTACTGTTGTCCTCATGTTTTTCTTTCACTCTGTGAAGGCTTAAAATCACCATTTCTTCTTACATATGAAGCTGAGAGAAAAATGCGAAAGCGAAGATTTTCCCTTCTAAGTGATAGTTTTTCACCACAGGGTCATGCATGCCGTGAGCCAAACTATTCAGTGAAACAGCAAACAAACATCATGGGATCTGGTGACTTTCTCCGTTTCTGTATAACATCACCATTTCATCAGAGGACTCGCCAGCACTATAAAAACTAAACTGCTATTTAATTAACTATTACAAACAAGCAAAAAGGAAGGACACAGGAAAGGGCAGACTGGATTCCTTCCCCACCTAAGCAAGGAGGAGCAGGATTCCCCTGTACCTCCAGGAAGCCACAGAAGCCAAAGTGGCTTTACAGAAGCTCTTTGCCTGCTACGACACAAGTGATTTAGGCACAGGACATGCTCATTCCTGAGTACACACCCGTCCCATACAAATCCCTTCAGAAAGGGCAGGTTTAACACTAATGCTACTACGGTGTTGAATAGTAAAGAGGATTCCATCACCTCCCCAACCTCCAGCCAAGCCCAATATCTAGGACTCATCAAGATTTGTCCCTCAGAGCCTGTTTTGTAACCAAGACTTCGCATTGGTCATTGTGGTGCCTGGCCATAGAAACAGGATCAAGCATGCTGGCAAATCACAAGAGGATTTGCACAGACAGTTTCATAAAAGTAGGTATTTCAAAGCCAGTGCTGCATAACACTCTTCGGTTTCTGCTACGCAGTCATGTTTCATGGTAATAATAATTTCCTGTATCTTTTTTCTTGTGCAGCAAAACGCAAATTGGCTGGTTGGTTGGGGCCGTAAGATTCCTCTTAGACACTCGACTCACACACCAACACTTCAAACTGGATGTGTACGAAGGTAACTGCTGGCTCCTTGGGAGAAATCCCATCTTTTTGCTAGATCGCTGCTCGCACGGTTTTGGTACCCTATAGGAAGCCTTCAGTAACTAATGGAAAATTATTATAAAGCATACAGATGATCACTAAAGAAGTCATGAGCTTAAGCTTCTCTGTATGACAAAAAAAACCTTGTAACAGTTTGCAAGTTGCAATGTTATTGCAAAATAACAACGAATACTTTTCTGTTCAATTTCAAAAAATCTAGTAAGAAATAAACCCAAGATCGATGGGTTTGGACAGTTTGATTCCAACAAACATTAGAACTTCCCTAATCTACATTACATAACATGTTAACATCTCTATTTTACATTATCATGTAGAAAACAGCGGGGAAGGTGGGAAATCACTTAAAAGGATAAGTATTTTCTCAAAAAGAGCCAACAGTGTTACTGACCAATACTAGTATTGGTCTAGCAGATTCCCTATATGTTTTTAACAAAGCAAACTTAAGCGTTTACTAAAAAATCAAAAGGAACTTCTTTCCCCCAGCGATAACCCCCACAAATTGCATTTAAAGCCATCCTTAATTGATTACTTCGTGATTTAAATCCCATCTTCCTTTGCAGCCTGAGACTGTGAAGACTCAAGCGATACAGTTTTTCAGCTGTGACTCACGGATAACTGGTGGCCACACACTGCTAGCTGGGGAGGAAGAAAACAATTCTCCTCCTTCAATTCCTCTTGTTCAAATCGCAACAAAACTAAGTGGCATTGAGCCCCTCTCTAAGTGATGTGTTCACTACAGGAATATTAAACTGAACAAAGGGAAAAGAAGCAGCCTGTAAAATCATAAATTGGAGAGCATCTCCTTGCCCTGGACCACCATTCTGAGGAAGGCGAGTGTGCTTCCCCCACGCAAATACAGGCACAACGCATCTAGTCTTTGCCTACATTTGATGCGAGTATTAAGAAGCCCACTGTGATTTGTGGGGAGAGGGAATTGAGAGAAAGAATAACAGAGTGCTTTAAAAAACACTTCCATATATCAGTTTCGGAAGAGTTGCAGGACCTGCTCCTTTATTTCCCTAGGTTAACAATCTCCTTCCTAAAAGGCACCACAATACTAAAACCGGCCTGAAACTGGTTGTTCCCTGACAACAAAAAACAACAAAAGCTGCTGCAAGAAGGGGTGGGAGAAAGCAAAAAACACCCTAAAACCAACCCATAAAGAAAGAAAAGGGAGAGTTAATCCTTCCCCTCTGCTGACATGACAGCGCTGGAGCAGGGAATGTGACAATGAACATTACATAAGGCCTGGCTCCCACTGCGCTCCCGAACAAAAAGAGCTCGCGCGAGTCAATGGCAGCATCTGCAGATCATTACACAACCCGGACTGGTGGCAGCCGCACACACCGGCGTCATCCATCAACTGCTGTGGGAACCTCCTGCCACAGGGCCCTCGCTCTCCCGGGTTTCAGGAGGGATGCGGGTACACCCTACTGCCGACGTTTTGTAACCTTTAAAGAAAAAAAACCTGAATACTCTTCATAAGATGCCAGCGCTCACTTCCACACAGACTTCGTAAGGCACTGACCAGCTCTTTACCTCTGGACAGAGCCAGAGGTAAACTATTTTTGTGTTTGCATATATGTAAGGATGTAAGTATTTGCCCAAACAATGTTGCATGGTTTTTAAAAGCAATTTTATTTGATCACATTAAAGTAGAAATTGCCTTCCTATAAATCAACTCTTCCCTTTAAAATACTCAAAATGTCCTCACCAGTGAGCTACCCTACCTAAAAGAGCGGTTTGTTTTGCACCGCATAAAATTTCAGGCTATCTGAGGTAAGCAGCATGTGATCAGTTTTGCTTCCAGTAACTACTGATACTCATCTGGACTAACACCATCACAAATGAACAAAAATTGTCTCTTACTTCATAGAATCCCCATTTATGTTTTTAGCTCTGCTAAACTGGCTGTATAAATGGCACTTGCATTACCAGCAAAAGAAAATGTTGAGAAAAGGAAACTTTCCTTCCCCGTTCACTGTTTCTGCTTTCAAAGCAAACAGCATTTCAACATAAAAGCCACTTTCAAGGGTGCTTTTACAGGTTTTGCCCATGGTGCTGTAACTATAGAAAAACAACCCGTACCTGCGAAAGGAGTAAACTCCCAAGAAAAGATTTCAAATGATAGAGAAGACTCAACAGTAGGGCATGGCATGTCAAGATTCCAAATTATACTCAATACATTTTATATAGCAGATTAATCTGGGGCAAATTCGCCTTCCCTGCGTTAACGATAACCATTCTCAAATTCCAAAAGACAGATTTTAAAAGTCAGCTTACGGGAGAGGTATGAGAAGCCTTCTCTTTGGGAGTACCCAAACTATGTCAAGACGTGAGCCAATTCCCACAAGCAAGTCAGATCCAGGTAACTGAAAGATCCCTCTAGGAGTTTAAGCTCTTGTTACCCACAGGTGCCAGAGAAGTTACGTAATAAATCAAAAATAAATTACATAAACAGAAGCAGTGGAACAGAGAGGAGTGAAAAGGCAAAAAGCTAATCCCCTCTCAAGTGAAAATCAGTCACTGTCACTCTACAAAGGGAAGCTATGGCTTTGGTCACTGAGATATTCTAACGTTACGGCTTACCTCCTTGAAGAGTATCCCACAGAAACAGACTGATACAGCTCACAAACAATGTTTCTGTCTTTCAAAATAAGCAAAATTGCATCTTTTCCCAATGCTGAAAGGCCTAGTTGATCTATCCTCTTTCCTCAGTGTCACCCTATCCACACACTCTTCTTTCTTTGCCTCCCAGAGAAGCACATTTCATTACAGGGGAATGATTCATCGCCGTTGACTGTGTCTCCGCTCAGGAAACAAGCTTTCCCATCAGCAGCGGTCCAGGGCAACCCACCATCCCCTGTGAGACAGACGCCAGTCACATTGCACGCTGTCATCCGCAGATCACAAAGCAAACACAGCTTAACTCTTCCGTCGGTCATACGTCTGCGTTTCACTACAAAGAGCTGCAGAAGCCTGGGAGTTTGTTTTCAACGCCTCATCTTTCTTCCTCTTTCAGAACTGGACTTAAAACCTGGGGGTTTGGTTTATGCATTTTTTTTAGAAAAAGGAAGAATTCGACATGGTTTTGTTCCTTTTTATTCCCTACCCCACCTCCAGCAATGATAATTACACTAGCGATGAGAAAGCATTACTTATGCCACCTACAGTTTACCGAAGAAACTTGAACACAAGCAAAAAAAAGAAAGATGAAAACTAAAAAATCCTGAAGTAGGAGGAAATGGAAATAAACAGTTCTGAAGTTGCGTGATATGAAGATGACAATTAGCATATGTCAGACCCAAGTTGCTCCAGTCTCTCAAGCAATCAGACATTAAACTATTTTTTATTGGATTCCGCTGTAGATTAAAAATCCATTAAAGGATTAAAAACTGCCAGAAACATGGGTTTCTTTCAGAGTCACCCCCTCCAACAGAACACTCTACTTGCACAGTGCTGGAAAAATTTACAGCAAGTGCCACTTAAAGGTCACTTTTCTACTGGTTTTGAGAACAAAGTCACCAAAACCTGTTGATCTTTGCCTTTCCCACTAAAGAGGTCAAAATAAAACAGTCACACTGATCCTTATCTATCCTGCATAAATTCATTTGTTTTGCTCATACTTAGGATTGACACTATAGGCAGCTCACATGGAAAGCAAAGGGATGAAATAGTCTCCCGTGGTTTTGTCCTGAGTAATGGAAGCACCACTTTGGTCCCGTTTCGCTGGCTCAAAACCTCCCAATGGTTTGGACAGGCCTGCAAGGGAAAAGAATGCGGCTTTACTGCCTCTCACCACGCAGGGCAATCCCACACACCGTTCAGGGGATCGTTTGCATGCACACACAAAAACCACCCCAATTAGAAGTAAGAAGTATTACTTTACAAAAGAAACTGAGCTACGAGTTTCATGATATACATATTACATTTTTGGCTTATGAAACTGTGAATATATGACTCTACATACTTGACCTTACTTACAAAAGAGCTTTAAAAGCAACACAATGCAAGTTTGGCTAAGGAGATATGTAAACGTTAACATAAAGATAATATGCCCTGCAGGTCACCATACCCTTTTGGTAAACACATCCAGCTCTCCAGTCCCAACATATGTTAAACAGGACATAATTACCCTTATGAACAGGCACAAGCACACCAATGCTAAGACAGGAAGGTGCAACTGAAAAGGCACATAACAGCAAATTATTAAAAAACACCGTATGGTGAATAAGTACCACAACAGTCATCTACAGAAGTAGCTGCTGGCTCCTAGACCCAACTCTTTTAGAGTAAAAATGTCACGATCTCCCAAATTTACAAATTCACTTAACTTTCATAAATGCTAGGAATGTCTTTTGGAGTAATTGGGCTTACTGAACAGACAAAACTGTACAGATATTCATTCATACCCATGCAGAATCCAAACGTTACGTTTCCAAGATTCAGAAGCAGAACGATAAAGAGCATACAGCTGTGATCTTCAAAAAACCATAAGCTTTTGGGTATTCTTTCTCTCAAAGTCAAACGCAAATTTCAGTCAACTGCTTTCCCCAAGTGACCACTTTTTCTATCAAAGCTCATTTAGCGTTTGCAAATGCTGCTTGACTGGCAGCCATACCCAGCGAGCAAGTACAGAAGGAACTGCAGGCAAACCAGTTCTTCTGGCGTCCTGTTGACATGTTACCAACCCAAGCGAAGGGGACCATATGTTGTAAGAAGTCAACATCCCTACACTCAGCTGCTGATGCCTCCCAAAATATAACGGGAACAGAATTTCTTGTCCCATCTCTATTTTTGCTCCCCTCCTCCTGAATTATTAGTTGGATTATTGAATTATTAAGTCTCGAATCGAGCCATTTTACTCAAACTACCCATTTCTCTAATGGCAGGAATTCTTGATCATTATTGATTTGGACTGGACTCAGAAATTTGAATAGTAACTATAACTCTTCTTTTGATGGGAGTTCTTGGGTACAATTAATAGCACTCTCGAACAGAAAGAACTAGTTACATGGCACTTCCAGAGCAGATTTACTGGAAATGATGTAAAATCTCACTCAATTTCATTCATAGTTCTCTCTCTGTTACGAATGAAGGAGGCAAATGATAAAAGTTAAAGGCTTTCTAGAGGATACACCTTCTCACCACAGTAAAAGCATATACATATTCACGAAAAGGTTCCACACTAGCAGCAGGGGCTAACAGCTCTGTAACAGCTCATGATGTTAAAATAAGCATTTCACTGACCAGAAGTATTGATTTAGCTGAAATACAAGATCTCCTCTCTCGTTTTTCACGAGTGCTACGGAAAGTACAGGAAGAAGAAAAAGGCACCTCTAAACAATACTTTTTTTTTGAGGGAGACTCAGAAAAAAAACCAATTTCTTATAGAGTCTGCATGACTAAGCAGATCACACATTTCCTCAGTGTTCTCTACTCAGAATCTAGGTCTTATTTCTCTCAAGTAGTTAACTATTGTCATTACAGGATAAACAAATCCAGATCACATAATAAAGGCCTCAGCTACTCACATTCCTTGGAGAACAGGATGTGAAGTTACAGCAGACACAAACATTAAAATGCTGGCTAGGGCAAATCCTGCTATGCATTGTCCAGAGCTAAGAGCTTCCCCAGGAAATTCTCCTCCAGAGATAACAGGATCACATCCCAGGACTGAAGGAAAATCAGAAAAAAAATCTCTTCTGGGATAACAGCTTTTCCCCAAATATCTCTTCTCAAAAGCAGCTAACTTCCTCAACCCCAAATCTTCTCTACTCTACGCAACAATCATCTTGCCATCCAGTTTTCAAGGCAGTTGCTTTACTCTGTTTAGAGTCACACACTGATTTTGCAAGGTTCATTTTTTGGTCCTGTTTGGTCCTTAATTTGTTGACAGCTATCAACAAGAAACTTAAAACCCAAGCGATGACACCACTCATACAACCACTTCTTGATTTAAGTAAATATTCTTTGTTCCTGCTACCTCCCACACCCCAACACCCCCTGCAAAAATAATCTGACTTTTCTTATTTCCTATGCCCCGACGCTTGTGTTCCAGGTTGCTGAGCTGCACTCCACAACCCTGGCACTTTTTATTAAGGAAGGAATCTACAACTCTGGCATGACTTCTGGAAAGGAGAAGCCACAGCCAGCTGCCTTTTCACACAGGCATTAAGTAGCGACGCTGCAAGAGTAATCTAAACATCTGGACAGTTACATTACACTAGGAATGCTGATTCTTTCGCTTTCATCCGCAAGTGATGCAAATAATAAATGCAAAGACTAAATAAAAGAGAGTGATAAACAGGAGATGGCAACCAAAACCTGATGCCAATCCCACTAATTAGAGAGACAGTGACATGCCCTGACATTGACAGACAGTTTTCAGATTTCACAGGCACCAGAAGGGTAATAAACATTTGGCCTTGATTAAATTATCCATTTTCCCTCTTGCCGATTGCAGCTTCTCGGGCCTCGGACACACTCTCTGCAGCAGCTGCTCTTTCCCAACAGCACATCACTCCCATATTGTGCCAGCACAACTATCTGCGTGGCTAGACAGCAAACTGATTCAGCTGAAAAACAACCTGGAAGCAAAATTCAGTTCCCAAACGTAATTTACTACAAAGTTGCATGAACAGCTGTGCAGGCACAAAGGAAAAAACAGTCAGAGAGTGGGAACATGCAGCCCTGGGTATGGGCAGATCAAGCTGGCGTCACTGTCCACAGGGTCATAGTCTCAGCAGCCGGGATGCTGCTCCAGTATGGGGGACAGACAGTGTTTTGATTTGAAAAAGTGAGATGGTCCTTGCGACGAAACTTCCTTACCTTTGTAACAACACCAATCAAAAGGATGGTGCATGTATCTGAGGTGAGACATGAACATTCTCACATTTAATCCTCTCATTTGTCCCCTTCTTTAAATAGTCATGGCATCATTAGGTGGTTTGTGTGGAGAGGTATCTATTTCTGAAGTTCATTTTGTTTTTTGTTTTTTGGTTTTTTTTAATTGAAAAAAATCAATGCAATTGCCACTCAAAGGACAAAAGTACCATAAATTATATCATGCAGTTAGAGACCCTCGCTGTGCACTGTTAACATCTCTCTCCCCATAGCAAATACTTTTAAACTGACCAGACCTCAAAGCAAAATACCGATAGACCTCCTCATGTAAGTCCTTAACATTTCACGTATTTAATGATAGCCTCTACGAACAGATCCTTGCAATTACATGTGGTACTAGCATTACAGGGACAAAGAAAGGATAAGGCTCTGTTCTGGGGAGCAGGAAGATAAGCTGCCCTGTCCTAGAGAAACTGGTAACTAGCACTGACAAAATTTCTCCAGGTCAGGGCAGGTCCTCTCCTAAATGCACTCAAGCAGGACTCGTGAAAGGAACACCTCTATGTGGTGACAAAGGGAAGCGATGCAGCCTGCACCATGAGAACAAACGGGTAATTTCTTTAACGTCATGAAGAAGAATTTGCTTTGGCCATGATGCCCTTGCCTAAGATCAAGGGCTAATTTTTAGTACCCTAATAAAAAAATTACTTGCCTTCTTGGCTCTACCTTTCTTGGTTTTCATGTTGTGTCTTATTATATCTGGGATAAGTAGATATTCCTGGGCTGTCCTAGAACATAGACCTTTCCCCAAGATCTTCTTCAGGTAATCAATATTTCATTTTATTCTTGATCTCAGCAACCTTTGCGTTTCTCCCAATCTACACTATACTTTGCTGCCTGCTTAAAAAGCTCAGCTCCTGGCACACAGTGCTTTCTCCACTTGAGGACTAACCTTCCCGCACGAGCAGGCCTCCCCTCCAACCCATCCTATGCAACCGGGGGCCACTGTGGAGTTCTGGCCGTAAATACACACTGGTATATGCAGCCTCTCACGCACGTTCCCTGCTTGCTTTGTGCTTGTTTCACTCGACGCTTGAACTTCACCCAAACTGCTCAAGGAGGCATAACCACCTTGTCATGAAGTCCTAAAAGCCTTCTCTCATCCCTTCTCCTGCTAGGAATCAAGTTGCCACTCCAGAAACCACTACTCTTGATCTCCATTTCTGGCCCAGGCCACAGGTAACCCCTTCCAATTTTTACAACCTAATACTAAATAATGTCACAGACAAGCGAGGATACAGGTGAGGAGAGAAGAGATAGGTCCCTGCAGCAGCCATGAGAATGACACCTGTCTGGTATAGGATGTAGGAGGAGTTCCAGCACAGTAAAACAAAATTAAGTCGAAAAAACTGAAATCCTTATCTCCAGAGTTCTACAATCCTTCCCCCAACCCCAAAATCCCATCCAGACTCCTGGACAATTAACCGTTTCCCCTCAATCTTCCCTGCCATAAATGAGAGAGGTGGAGTTGGCTGATAACACTCATAGGGAGCAGCATCATGAACCTGATGGAACTTCACAGAGGATCAGCCAAAAACTGTTTGGTTCCCCCCTGCCCCAGCCTTTTTTATTTTCCAAGACAGTAAATACAAATGAAAAAGCCACCCACGAAGAAAACAAAAGCTAGAATCTGTAAGAGTTCAAAAAGCTCATTAAAAGGTAGGCTTGAGTTTCTTTTGGCTAGCATATAACAAATACAACCTAGCTAAACTGAAACCCAAAGACAGTAAAAAGTGAAGGTGAGATAGCAATGTTACTTTTATTCAAGGAAAAGACATCGGAAAGTTCAACTTTCAAATCCATCTTCTGCAAGGTAAAGATGAGGAGGGTTTAATTAAGTTGAAAAAAAAAATAGAAGTTGAAGTTTAAAAGGAAGATTCATTATTTCTGGAAATTTAGAAAGAGCATCAGTATCCAAAGCGAAGGGGTTTTTATACCAGTTTGGAATTTCCTTAAGGAAATCAGGAAAAAACATTAGCTAAATTGCAGCTTCATCATTTTCATCTCTCATGCTACTCTGGTTCTTGTGGTGCAATTTTTCCACAATAATAACAACAGTTGTAGTTAGAGCAGCAAGACTTGAAAAACTAGAGAATTCCATTAAAAATACATTACAGTATATTTTAAGGAACACTATATTCCAAAATACTTAGAAACTGAAAGAAACCAGCAACAGATGTAGAAAAAGAAGGATCGTCACTTTCAGAACCATTCTAGTTCACAGTAACTACTTTAAGGGAAAAGAAGGGAAAGAAGCCCCCAGTTTAAGCTTTGTGTCCTCCCAAGCCATGTCTGCTGTGGAGGCTGACAGCCCTCCGGAATGACATACAGAGCTCAAAAATGTTGTCTAGATGACGACTGTAATTCATCACTGCTGCCTTGCTCTTGCCAATCACCCAAACCTCAGGACTACACAACGAATTGTATTAATTCTCCAAAGCTTGCATTGAGGCATGAGACCCCGGGCCAGACGCAAGACTCCACCAGCCCTTCAGTGATGCAACTGCCTACAACAGCCACAGGCAAGGAGAAAAATGCACGCATGGGGAAAGACTTTCTAACTTAAAACACTCCCAGAGCAGAAGCAACTGTAAAGAGAAGCCAGAAGAACACCTTTTTTTAATTAAAAAAAAAAAAAAAAAGTAGTCAGTGTAAGACTGCAAGTAAAGAAACTGTTCACTTATAACAACTTCTGTCTCGCTCTCTTTACTGCCTTCTCTTTGTCAGCAAAATGGGTCAGACAAGATAAGAGTAAGGAGAGGGAGAGACACAAAAGGAGAGACACACCCCCTCCAAGAGCAAGGAAATTCAAAGATTAAAATATAAACAGCTTCCCTCAACAAAAGGATTTTATCTCTAAGTCTCCCTGCACAGGACAGCCCAAGAGTGCAAAGAAAAAAAATACAAGGCCTTACTTACATTATTATTTCATCAAGACAAGCAACAAAGGGGGAAAGGTAGCACTTGGCTGGAAAATGCTCTGAGGAGGTGACTTCCTTCAGCAGGAGCGGCTCTTTCAGTGATAAGAAAGTCATTTGCTATAGCACTTTCCCCAAAACCAGAGGTACTGAACATACATATTACATCTGATGATTGCTGGAAACAACCTTTTCTGCATAACAGCTGTTTGGCGTACGCACCCATTTCCTACCAAAGTCGAGGGAGCACCTGGGAAAAAGGCCATCGAGCAGCAATCTGCCAGAAGCAAAGCATCCAGCTCCGGCAGGCTGTATTTCCCACGGCCCTTCCTCCGTTCACACGACTGGCATGCACTCGTCCTGTGATGGGGGAAAAGATCAAGATGTCTGGAAAGGTGGCTACGAGAAGCAAGCTGCTGTCACGACTGGCCTAGTTCCCATTACACTCTCAGAAGGGTTTAGGAAAATATCCCAAACCAATTGTCCTGATGGGCCACTGAGAACCCACAGTCAATCAATCACCTCTGTCACAGCCAAGGCAGGAGAGGGCTCATCACTTTTCCCCCCCCGCCTCCCTACATCCTTCACCACTTTGGCAGACAGGACACAACAGAGACCACTACCTTTGGTGGACAAGAAACACACTGATTTCCTACTGGCAGAGAAACACGAGACACTGCATCCTTACGCATTCACACTCAAAACTACCTCTGCCACCATGAGATATGTCCAATTAAAAAGTAATTTTTACGGAATGTAATGATTTATCCCCCCCAACACTGACAATATAAAGTTTACCTCTCACCACTGGTGAGTAGACTTCTTAAGAGCATGTTATCAGATTTTTGAGGAAAAAGACTGGGGCAGATACCCCAGTTTGTTCAGAAAATGAAACAGCCATCCCTGTCTTTCTCCATACAGTCCCTTCCTTTCCCCGTGATCAAAAATGATAGTGCTTCAAAAAAAAGAGATCACAAACATTTGATTTAATTTAAGTACACAGTCCATACAAGCACATTTATTTCCTTGGCAGAAAACGTATATGTAACAGATTTAAAAGAGTGCTTAAATGAACAACTATCATAATCAGATCATTTGACTATCTCCAGTTAGGGCAAGAAGAGAGACCTAGTCTGAGCACGACTGGGCGAGATCTGTTTGCCACGTGCAAATACTCCTGTACTTGGGTGTGAGTGCACTTGTAGCACGTACACTCACACATTCACAAGTGCCTGAACAGTGTACATGTCCAAATACTCCTCATGCACATCTTTCAAATGACATTTCATCCTGACTCGATGACTCCAAGAGATGGAGACACCCTAATTTCCCTTAATAGTCACAAGCATCTTTCTAATGCCTTCAGTGGCTAATCACATTCATTGTTAACAATCTGTGCCTTTTTCCTAATTTGAAATAATCTCTTTAATTTCCAGGCACTGGCTGCTATCATATCTTTTTCCACTAAGTTAAAGAGCCCTCCAGTACACAGCCTATTTTACACAAAGAAAATTGAGAAACTTTCAAATACCTCATGATAAGCTAAACCAATTGAGCACTTTAAGGAAAAGTTTTATAACGAGTGACTCCATCACCCAAACAACATGGAACACTACAACTTCTTTGTTGCTTATGAACATCTCTTTAAAAACACTAACATTAAACCTGGTCAAAACATTCCCCAACTTATTTCACCTCTTCGTCTTTATTCAGCATTTCCTGTTATTATGGATCTACATTAGCATTTAAAAAGTAATTAGCGTATTTTAGTAGCCCTCACATTTGTGTTACTCTGAGGACTCACATACTGCCATATATCTGCTCCGCTCCTGCCATCCTTTCCGAGGTCACTGGTTTCTGGAAGCACAATTCTTTATTCTAGACCTACAGCCTCCAGTTTTTCTCACAACATGCATAACTCTGTGCTCCAGCTCTATAAAAACATATTTGGCCATACTAGACCCAGTTACCCAAACAATTCAGAAGACCCCGTGCAGCTGCCATTCCTTCTTCATGCTTCACCACTCAGAACAACCTTTATGTAATCCACAAATTTGATCAGCTCTAATTTCATGTTTTCTTCCAGGCCACTGATCAAAATACTACGAAGCACTAGACTGCTATGAATCCCTGAAAAATCCTCCATTCATATTCTGTTTCCCACCCCTACTATTTTTAATCTAGGTTTTTGACTCACTGACCATACATGAAACCGTATATGTTGAACAAGATTCACTTTTCGACAATGCCCTCATTGATTAGTATCAGAGGAAGAACGGAAACATAATTACCACACAAACCCCATAGCTGAGCATATGTTTGATTCAAGAGCTTTAATTGTAGTTTTTATACCTTCCAGAGCACTGACACTCACCAGCCATGTTGCAGTTTCCTTTACTTCACTAATTTTGAGTAAATCCTACCGCCGTCCCTCCATAATCCAGTCCTTTTTGAGTAACAGCCCATTTGCCAGGTTGACTCCGCAGGCCATGTGAGCACCTCTACCCCACAACCCCTTTCCAGGCTTTTTCAGGTTCATAGATTTTGTTTGGTTTGGGGTTTGGTTGGTTGTATTAGCCTTTGGGTGCAACACACAGCTAGAGCAATTCACATTAAATCAATACACTTTAACCACCTGTTTATTTTGGATTCAACAACTGTAACTATAATAACCCACACTTAATTGATGCTGATATCCTGGATAAGACTTGAGTTTCTCAGAGACTGGAGAAAATCTTTGATGTCTCTAAAACATTACTTCCACAGTTCTAATGGGCTAGAAAAAACTTTTGCTTGCAAAGAAAGGTTAGGTAAAAATTTTCATTGTCAAGGGAAAAAAGCACAAGTCAAGGTTACGGAAGAGGTTGCCCAGAGAGGTGGTCGATGCCCCATCCCTGGAAATATTCCATCTCATGCTGAACGGGGCTCTGAGCAACCTGATCTAGTTGAAGATGTCCCTGCTCATTGCAAGTGGGGCGGACTATATGATCTTTGGAGGTACCTTCCAACCCAAACCATTCTATGGTTCTCTGATTCTCTCTTACCTCCACTATGCTTCAATTATTTCCCTTACTGTGCTTGCCCTACAAACTCTTTGTACCTGATCTGCCATATTGGCTAAGTAACGGAAAGGTTCCGTAGTTTCTGTTAATCAATTCTGCCCTTGTATAGCTCCAACTCTTTGTTAATTAGATCAAGCTAGCTTTCCACAGAGAATGCCAGGGTAAAGTTATCTGCTGTAATCTGCCAAATCACTACAAAACCTCTTTAATTGCTTTTATAAGTTGAGTACCTCTCTTAAGACTCTCTTGTTATGTAAAGTGCATTGTTTTGCATGTTAGGCCTCGATCAAAGTCCTCCTGATGTTCCGCATAAGTCTCGATGTATTTGTAACACAAGAAAACGCGTGGCTATATTGAGCTTTTCCAACTTTGTTTTTCTACTTATCTGCCAGCAAAAGTCCACCAGCACAGAACCAATTACAGTGGCAGAAGAGAGCTTCTGTTAATGTGCTTAATCCTTGGCTAGAAATTTCATTTATAGCAGTAGAAAGTGTTTTGTGCCAGTGTATTGCATCTACTAAAGCTTCAACCAGTACCACTGCCTCTGTGCACATGCAGAGGAGGAGGAAAACAGTCACATCAAGTCATATCAACAAGAAGCTGGTTCATCTCATCAACTCTCCCCCCTTTTCAAACAGGTGTTCAAGAAGCTAATAGTAACTGCATTTCACAGCCCAAAAACTCCTCCTAGCAATTAGGACAGTAGTAGCAGGCACTGTTTATAAGGTTTGAACGCTGTACTCCGTGTTTGTACTACAAGACACGCTGATAGCATCTGACATTTCTTCAGTCTCGTCTTGGAGCAACTGGCTAAAAGTCTTCCCCTTAAGATTTGTGCATCCTTGAATGGTATCTTCAGTCATGAAGTTATTCAGCACTTTTCGCAAGCACAGAATCAATACTACCTCCAGACAGGTGCATACCAGCCTTTACGTCTCCTCTGATGTTTAAATAATCAATTCTCACTAATACCTAAGCCGGTTCATTCTTCCTTTCTTTGTTTCTGCGTTCAAACTTGCAGATACACCTCCAGAAAAGCAGCTTTGGGACAAGCTGACAGGCCACCACAGAGTGCTTCAAATCACTGTCCTACTTACACATTTTAGAGCATGCTGAAAATACTGTTATTAAATTTAAATGATTTAATACTTCACACCCCCACCCCCTCGGCTTCAAGTAAGTTCTAGTTACCTTCAAAATGCCACAAGATTTTTGGACGTGTCAGACTGACCCCAGCTCCACGTTACCTCTGAGCAAGAACAAGATTTAAATTATCACAGCTACTCTGAGATTACAATAGCACTGAATAAGTCTCGCTTGCAGGACTAAACTGACATTCTGCTATTCCACTTCAGACATAAAATTGAGTCAATGGTATGTCTGACCTTCAAGAATTTCTAAAAGGCTATTTTCTATGCTTTGAGATATTTTTCAAAGCAACGACTCTTGGTAAGTTTTATATCTGCATGGATGAAAGCAGTATGTTCTTTTTAACCCCTCCCCTTCCCCCCCCCCAAAAAAAAAAACTTGTTTCAACTTCAGATATACTCATTCTCTTAGCAAATATGTGCAATTAGCATTTGCTGGTTACCACATACGAAGTACTGATCAGTAACTTTCTTAGTATTACTTAGAATGAGACGTCACCAGCCAGCTAGTTTAAAAGAACAATGACTTAAAAAAACCCTAACAAAACACTACGACCTCAGATGTCCAACCAGCTTCTAAAGGTGCCTGTTCAGCAATTTTTCCCCTCTCATGGCTACCCGTAATTCCACCTTCTTCCTACTCCCAGTATATAGTGACATTTGATTTCATCAACTAATTCTGCACCTTTTTCAAACAACAAATGGTGTTACTTTGTCATTCTCCTTCACCTTTAAGATTCTGTTTCTTAATAAGCATAAAAACATAGAAACTGAACTTGAGGTTTCTAAAAGTTAACAAGAAATGAAATTTTTCATTCATTGTTTCAAATTACCTGAATATGAGATTACACACATGCTATTCTTCGAGACCGAACACAAATACAGACTTCTGCTTCTTCTGTGTTGGTGCAAGTACTTAATAAACACCGACGTGGGGGGCAGGGGGAAACCACAACCCTCTGTAAATTCTTTTATTTTTATATAGCTAAAAATGTTGCTTAAACACAACAAATTCCCGTCTTGCAATGAGCACTCTCTGAAGCAAACCCGGGTGTAATTAACTCAACATACTTGACAATCAGGAAAATATTATGTAGAAATTATTTTGTGTAAACAGAAAACACACGTCTCAAAATTATATCTGTACCAAGTACCTAGGAATATCAAATGATACTTTGTCTCTGCAGGAACTAAGTTCTCAAGAATTAAGTTTAAAATAAGAAAGTTTGTTGGCAGAGAATATTTATCCTACAGGGTATTATCTCACAAAAACCTCTAAGCACCTGAAGGAAACAAGTTCATAAAAATTACACGAACATAAGTGCACTGCAACTAACTACACTCTTAAAAATATTGCACCTAAATGTTTCATTTAACACACACTCATAAACAACACTGTTTGAAAACACACTTGCTACGTTATTACTTTTTGGATTTGAATTTGCTCAAATGGCATTCAACTGAATCTACATGGGAGAAGCTTCGCTCCACTGCCACTCCCTTCCCAGCCTGGTAACCTGATACATCTCGGAGAGGCATTCGAAACAGTGCAATTTTGAGAAACAAAGTCAAGGCCAGCCAACAGGCCACACCACACGGTACCTGTGACGGCAGGTGAGTTAGGAAAGGCCAAGCAGTCAACGGTCACCACTAGTGACAACTGGAACGTGTGGGAAAGGATGGAGAAACTACTGCTCAGCGCTGCAGAAGGTGAAATTCGATGTATGAGTGCATACATACACATATACACATTAACAAGGCTCTTTTCAGAGACGCATGGCAAGAGCATGAGTCAACAGTTGTGTGCGTGCACATACAACTACATACATGCACACACATATATATGTTCACACCAACACTAAACGTAACACATGGTGGGCAGCAGGGTAAACGTGAGTCAGCAGTGCGCCCTGGCAGTGATGCAAGCTAACAGCACGCCGGGCTCTCAGCAGAAGCATGGCCTGCATCATCAAGGGACGCGGTCACTCCTGCTCACTTGGTGCTTTTCAGACCCACCTAAAACACCACATGCAGTTTTGGACACCCCCAATACAAGGAAGACACAGATCAACCAGAGTGAGTTCAGTGGCAGGCTACCAAGATGCTCCAGGGCATAGAGCACTTGCTGCGTGAGGAGAGGCTGCGAGAGCTGGGGGTGTCCAGGCACGGAGGTTACCAAGAAGACGGAGGGCTGTGCGCAGGCTCTGCGCAGGGGCACGCGGCAGGAGGACACCAGATATAAACTGCAACACCACAGGCTGTGACCTGACATAAAGGAAAGGATTATTTTCCCTGTGAGGACAGTCAAGCACTGGAATAGGGACGCAGAGACTGGTGAACCTTTGTCTTTGGAGGGTTTGATGAACAAAGCCCTGGTCTGAGCCTGGTGTTGATCCCACTTTGAGCAGCAGGTTGGACTAGACACCTCCTGAGGCCCTTTCCAACCTGAATTATTCTATGACATTAACTTGGAGCCCAGAAAACACTATAATGGCCTGTTACAATTTTCTATACCAGATTATACCTTCCAAATCTCCACTAGAACGCAACCACTATTCACATGAGACAGAAAACATGTTGTTTGGTTCTTCTCCTCAAAAAAGCACATGATGTTCCAGTCCAGGATCTGCAATGTTCTCAAATATCACAATTGGAATTTCAAGAGATTTTAGGGATGCAGAAGTTACCAGTTACCTGAATCCGGTAAAAGTGGAACACNAGGGGAGGGGGGATGGTGGTATTCAGTCTAAGACAGCGTTAACCCATAAGATGTCACACATCCACAACAGCTCTTCCTTAAAGCAGCAACTGCATTTTTCTTGGAAATTTCACATTCAGCACCTACCGTTAATGAACAACCCCTATATTCTGATGCTGATAAGGTCACAGGATAAGAAGCTCTGTATATTCAGGACGGATAGCTTCACACCTGGGGAAAGAAGCCTCACTTAGCAAACCAAGGCCAGGTCAAAGCTCCCATCAGAAGCACCTGCAGTGGTCTAAGCAGCCTGTTTTGTTTTCATCCCTCTGCTGGGTGCTACTGCCCCTAGAGCAGAACTACCAAAACAAAGGCTGTTTATTCTAACCTAATTGATTTTGCATTGAAGCAGACAGAGAGCCTCACAAGGTCCATTACTCTAAGTCAGGAAGGGGAGGGGAGTTACCACCTTCGACCAGGCAGCAGGAACATCTTAAACCAATACAGAAGTTTCTGTAGTGATTTCCTATGGGCTAAGTGATTATTTATCAGCAACAATGCTTGGGTAACTGTACAAAGAATATCTAATGTTAAAAAAGTTAAAAAGACAAGCAAATGTGATCATCAGCATATTATTAGCATTAAAAAAGGGGGAAAAAAGCTTCATTATTTCCTTTTGAAGATTTTTTTTTTTTTTGCAATAACAATTCCCCACCTGAACATAGACTAAAGTAATGAACTTTTTAAAGCACCAGTTTTGTACAAATCGATGAAGGGGCAGGAGGGGAAATCAATGGAGTTTACGAGCACCTTACAAACGCGAGCACCAAAACATCCAGTGCCCAACGTAACCGCCAGCAAAAGTAACCCACACACTAGTCCAAGGAGGGAGCAAGTTAAAAAGCGGCGAGGCAGGATCAAGCGAGAAGAGGTAACAGCTCGACACACCGAGGCTTCTCCCTCCAAAGCTCACCGACAAGTCTCACAGAGACACCAAATTATTCCTTTGCGTGTCCATTTACCTACAGATCACGGCTGTTCAGCCACAGCAGGAGGGTGACAGCCGCGCTACCCCAGCACAGCCAGACCCCACCA
>VYZM01024113.1:70598-90652 GCA_013398915.1 Dromas ardeola | reverse complement strand
CGGCCGCCCGCCCGCCTCCGTCCCGGTCCTCGGCGCTCAGCCGCCGCTCGGGGGCCGCATCACCCAGCGTCCGGCCCCCCCGCCGGAGCAGCCGCAGGATCCCCCGGGCAGCAACAGGCGCCTCCGCCGCAAAGGTTCCGCAGGGCGGAGAAAGGTTCCCCCTCGGCTCGGAGGGGAGGAAGGCGGCGGGGACGGGGCGCCCCGGCCCTGAGGGGGGGGCCCCTCCCCTCGGAGACCGCTCGCCGCGGGACCGGGCTGCTCCGGGCCACCGGCCGCAGTCCCGCGGGAGCCCCATCCGCGGCCCGGGCAGGCCCGGCGGTCCCGGAGCGTGTGTCGGAGGGAGACGAGCACCGGGCCGGGGCCGGCCGGGCCTTGGCTGAGGAAGGCGACCACATGGAGCGAGGGGGCAACCCGCCTCCCGCCCCGAGGTACTGTTAATTAGCCACAGGGTCCCATGGTAATTAAAGCAGAGGGGCCGCAGGGGGTCTCTGCTCCAGCCTCCCCCTCAAGGCAGGGACAACACAGAGCCCAGCTCTGGGCCTTGTCCTGTCAGGTCTTAAAACCCTCCATGTATGAAATTCCCGCTCCGGCGCTGGACTTCCTCACAGGAGAGAACTTTCCCCGCACATCCAGCCTGATACAAGACACGTTTATGTCTACAGCCGCTGTTTCTCACCCTCCTCCTGTGAACCTGGCTCTGCTGCCTCCACACCCTCCCCGCGGCTACTGGGTGACCACCATCGAGTCCCCCCAAGCCCTTCTCCAGCTCGACCCACCCCATTCCCTCAGACTGTTACACCCCAGCCCTTTCACAGCCTCCATGAAACTCGCTTGAATTCGCCTCTCTCACATATCGGGGGCATCCGAAACCGCACAGGGCATTTCAGATGTGGTCTAATGAGCGCTGAGTATAAAGGGAGCTCATCGCTCGCCTCCGCCGGCTGGCCGTGGTCCCACAGACGCAGCCCGGCGTGCTGATAGCCTTCGTGGCTGCCAGGACACGCTGCTGACACCGCGCCGAGCCTGTGCTGCTCATCCTGTACAACAGCAGGAGCCTGGTGTTTTCTTTTGTTAAAGGGAAGGCAAAGAAGAGGACCTGCAGAGAAAGTGCCTGTCTCATCCCCAGCTGGTACTGAAACATCCACAGCATGAAAAATAAAAGCGGGAAACTGGTGTCTGACCCTGGATAGGTAGTGGCAGCCTAGGCATGATCAGTGTAACTCAACCCTTAGTCCTTCATGGGTCTCCTGGATTTTAGGGAAGGCAGATCTGATCCAGAATAAAAGGACCATAACACCACAGAGCTATCTCGCAAATAGTGTGCCCCTGGGGCCTTTGCAAAGGCCTGAGGTATCACAGGAAAACCTTCACCCTTCTCCCCACCTAGACACATCCACAGCCTCCATAGGACCACCTTCTGTTAAATCTGACATGAAATGCCAGGCTTTCCTTCCCTGCCCGAGCCTGTCGCACAGAGGAGACATCCAGAGAGACAGATATGACAACAGATGCCTCAGAGGCAGAGTGGAAGAAGTGCAAGTTCAAGGAGGCAGAAGAGCCCCCAGCAGACCAGTGAGGAGTTCTTACTGGCTTTTATTCCACATTACAACATGAAAAACGCATCATTCTTCAGGCTTTTGCTCCACGGTAGCATTGACAAGCACAGTCCAGCTGAGGATGGCTGCTTCAGGGGCCACCCCTATAAGCGCTCCAGCAGCTAGCACCTTCTGGTTTCTATGAAGTTGACCAAGGGAGCCAAAACAGACCTAGAAAATTATTCTTGGCTTCTCTAGGTATACAACCACTATCTTTCGAAGTCAACGAATCTCTGCAAGCGGATATCCATGTTGTCCGGTGGATGTGTTGGGCTGGGGTTGGCACAGGGGAGCTACTGCCCAGTCCCACTGCAGTCTGTCCCCTGCACACAGCTCCACATCACTCATGCTTTCTCAGCAGATGGGTCACAGTCCAGCCTCAGGACACCTACATTCACCACACTGAAGCAGATGCCATCAGGGACTCACACCACCACCAACATTCGGTCCAAGCAGCAAGCGTGAGTTATTACTGCAGGTTTGCAACACTGTGAATGGAGTTACACCATCCAGACAGAACTGAGGTAGAAGGCTCAAGTGTTATTCCTCAAGGAAACATAAGTACCCTCAAGTCCCACCACACATGGCAGCTCTTTAAACAAGTATCAGCTGTCCTTTACCATCACTGTGGAAGATTAGGTTGAAGGAGTGACCCCCCCCCAGAGTAAGCAAATCAAGAAATTAAATCTTCCAGGTGGGATCAACAGTTCCCACCCAACTTGAGTGATGCAGCCATCCACACAACCCTTCAAGTCCCTTCACACATGCACTAACCATCACTAAAAATGCTATGCAGACAAGAGATTGACATGGGTCCTCAGGCTGACTGCTCACCACAGCAGTGTGCCCTCTCTCCTTCCCTCACGTGCTTCGCCTGGTGTGAATACTGCTGGACACCTGCAGCAGGCTTCACTCTGGGCTGGGCAGAAGCCCAAGCACGGGGAAGTTCTCTTAGCTGGGTGTTGGGAAACACCAAAGCGAGTGGATGCGGAGCACTCCTCCTCCTTTGCCAGGCTCCTGCTCTAGCCTGCAGCAGTTATGCCAGTCTCAGGGCTGGCACAGAATCCCTGGCTTTTGCAAACCCAGCCAGTGCACAGACCCATAAAATCTGTAGAGTGGCTGATTTTCATCTGGTCTTCTCATGACACAGCTGCGCACCAGTATGTGGGCAACTTTGGCACGTGCGAGCGGCAACAGATCATTTCCCACCAGGGTGCCAGGCCTTCTCCGGCACCCCGCTGCACCAGCTCTCCTTCAGAGATCCCTGCACATCCAAGGAACAGCGGAGCCTCTTCTCTAGGGATCAATAGAGCTGACTGATATCCTACGACTGGCCCCTCAAAGAGCAAGGCAGGCGCTGTCTTAATACAGGAAAGGCCATCAGATTTCAAAGCAACAGCTTCAACTCCTATCTCTTTAAACGCTCATATCATTTACAGTCTGAATTGGGTGCCTGGGCAGTATCAGTTACATGGATTAGGAGCTGTAGAGGACATTAGTACAATTCCTCTTCCTGAGGTTTTTACAGCTTAATGGACAGGAAGTGTTGCTGGTGAGCCTCCAGCTTCTGGCGCTCCGACCAGAATCTCCCCCAAAGCTCCCCATCTTCGCTTTGTGCTTTTTTCTGTCCTAGAATCACTTTCAATTAACAGTACAAAAATAAAACCGATGTCATCCATCCCTCCTAAGCTGCACATGCATTATTCATCAACATGCCCTAATTGATTCTCTCGTAACCATGAGCACTTCTGCACTTGGCTATGTCATTCTTGTCCAGCAGAGCACAATTTACGAAGTTTTATGCTACTTGGAAAAGGCACTTTCAAAGTGTTACCTTTCACAGCTTTTCTGATCAGACCTTCAAGTTAGATCTCAACACACAGAGCCATCAGGCCTCGGGTTTGTGTCCAGACAAAAGTGTCCATCAAGTAATTCTGCTGCACTGATGCCCAGTGTCCCAGCTGGGAGGTCAGTACCGCTCTAGATACTTTGGGCCCGCTTCCCAAAACACAGTGTTTGAGAGAGGTGAAAGGCAGGATTTTTTGGGGAGGTCTCCACACCTCTGAATAAATGTTCTGAAATGTGTAATCCATAGAACATCTAGAGAGTTGAAACGCCCTTACAAAAACTTTCCTTGAAACTTATAGAAGCATCTCCTAAACCTACTCACCCTGCCACAGGGGACAAGGCTCTGCAAAGGCAGTCTCTAGAGCAGGAGAAAAATACATATCCCATCAGGAGGATAACTCAGCTTTGCCTTCAGTGCCCTGACACTAAAATACCTCTGGATTCTCCCATCCTAAGCTCTGTCCAAGAGTTCAGGGAACTGAATGCCTGTGATGGGATGCTCAGAAACAGAGTGGATACTATCAAGGTGCCGTCCACAGACACATTCAAAGGAGCAGGTCTGAATTCCACTCTACAACCCAATAGCTGGCAAATAGCATATGACATATACAAAGCAATCAATAAATCATCGACCTCATCACTGGCACAAACGTGTTGGGTTTGATGGGACCATAAATCACAGCAATTTTTTCTTAAGTACTTTAGTGACAGCATTACAATGGCTACAGCGTAATTCTTACTCCTGGTGGCCATGCCCATTCCTAGATCCTTCTAAGTGTTGGGTCTAACCCATGTTACTTTACCTGACATGGAGGAGGCATAGTCATCGGTGCGCCATGGTGACACTACTCGTGCTTCCTGCAGATGTTCCTTGGCCGGGGAACACAGCGCTGCGCATCACACCACCACTCACTTGCTTAACCACTTGCCTCCTTTTCCACATGGCTCTGATTTTCCCCGTTTCTTCATTTGGTGCCTGCTCTGGATGCTGTTCACTGTGCCCTCTACTTGCTGCTACACTGTCCCACTGTGGAAGAAAGGAACGCAGTCCCTCACTCACAGCAGGCACATCAAGCTGCAGGATGGGGAACCTGCAGGCGCTGCCAAGCTGTTTCCATCCTGAGAAAAGGACTTAAGCATTCTTGCAGAGGGAAGGAACGTGAAAAATCAGAAACAGAAGTTCACCCTATTTTTAACATCACACTTACTGTAACATTAAGCTTTGTGCCAAAGGACTTGGTCAAGGAGTTACCACGGAGCCTCATCTCAGAGGAGCCCGTTAAGTTTATGATGGTCCAGCTTTATGGACATTTAACCAGCGTTATGATATTCAGCTTGGATTTCACTTGCACCTCTACACTCAGTCTGCAGCCTTCTCCCTTCCCCACTAGAAGGGGCTAAGGATCAGGCACCGGAGAACAGAAAAAAGGGAGATTCATTATGGACAAATTAAGGGCAATCCTCAGTATGTGAAACAATTTGAACGCTTCCTCTACACATCAGGCTCTGCACTAGCCCAATCCAAAAGAGATTCAGTGTTGTTACAGAGCAAGATCTCTCTGCGTGGAGAGCAGGCATTTATTTTGCTTTCTTAACCCTATGGCGAGCTGCTTTGGGAAGAATTACACTATTGAAATGCTGTAATGCCATTGCATAACTCGGCACGCTTCACTTGAAACGCACTTCAGCCTTCAACACCCTATTCTCAAACACCAGGTGATAGAGTTGGGTGCAGCCACCCGGAGAAGGCAACAGGAAGGTAAAACAAGGCACCACCTCTCCTAGAGGAAGGTGGAAGGGTTTACAGTCTCAGGTCAGGGAAAGGAGTAGCAAAGATGTGATGATACCCAGAGTAACAGGAGGGCGTGAGGGCAAGACAGGGTGCTTTGCTCATAGGAGAGGAGGTGGTATATTTAAAGAAACAAAAGTAATGAATTTAAGAACTAATACAAGGCAACACCTTATTAGTAAAGGTCACACAGCTGCTCCTGGCAATCCCCACAGCAGGGTACCTGGCTAAAGCAGGGCTCACCCTGCTTAGCCACCTACTGCAGGGACAAGGACTGCACGGCCAGTGGCAATGCCCACCTGCAGAGCCCACAGAGCCCTGCAGTGCTCAAGCCTCCCCTGGAGGGGAACGAAGTTAAACCTGCAGCTCCATCACGTGTAAGCACATCATTGAATTACCTGTGAAGACACATTAACAGATTCACAGTAAGGTCAAAACTGTTTTAAAGTTATATAGTGTTTTTTTTCTTGCTCTACTTGGCCAGAGCCACATACCATGGTGCAACTGCAAAGTAAGCAAGCAAAATACAATCTTACAATAAGCCATTACCAGATTCTTGTTTGCTTCTAAGCCCAGCCCGAGAAACCAGACACCTTCACACTCTGTCCTAGGTTCAGCTCATTCCTTTTAAGCCCTCCTTTCAAGCCAGTTGGTTGCAGCAGGTGCAGCACGGTGAGCACAACATCCACCCCCAAAAAGCACTGACCCTTTCCTGGCCAGTAGGGGCTTTCTGCATCCCAGGACATTTCACTCACCTAGGACAAGAGGAGGGACAGGGTAAAAAAATCACCTCCTCACCTTCCTTAGCAGAAAATAAACCGAGTGGCTGGTCAGGATTGCCCTGCTGCCAGCTGCCACCTTGGAAGATACAAGGAGAAGGCACCAAGGGGTTATGTCTTTCTCACAGACAGCTCCTGGCTTGTCCTTATTGGAGGCACAACCAACTTTTATGCAGCTCCAAAGAGGCAAGGCAACCTCCTTCTGACAAGAGAGGAGCTGGGGTCACAGAGCTGGGCAAGGCTGGCATTTGCTTTGCTTTTGCCTATAATCAACTCTACTTTTCTGTCATTAGCTGTGGGGCAGAGAAGATGACATGATCCATGACCAATGTGAATAGGTTTTCACGACCACTTCTCTGCCAAGACCTCCTTTACAATGCTACAGGAAGCTTCTTCCTGGGGAATTAACTTTGATAACACTCCATACAAGGGGGTTTTCACCTGTGTGATAGCACTGTTCCTGTGTTGCTCTGCAGATGTCAGGGCCCTCATGGGCCTTAATAGCCCTGACCAGCCTCACCTGGGGCTTCCACTCACAGCCCCCTGCCCATGGGCACAGGGGCTCTATTTAAACTCAGCCCTGGGCAGGTAGTCTTGAGCTAGATCTAATTTTGGTTGGTGTTGTTGAGTGTGGTCTGTAGATTTGTGGGGTTTTGAGAGGTTTGTTTGTTTTTTTTTTTTTGTTTGTTTATTTGTTTGTTTTTTTAGCTTAGCTTTGTCTCTGCCTTATCACCATGAGCTTGCCTGATGATCTGGGTTCTTGCTTGATGCTGGCTGCTGTCCCTCAGCCTGCCTGACTTGGATATTGTGGTATGAGCACTGACTGGTGAGATCACTGCCCTGCTGGTTCTGGGATCCCCTGGGCTCCTCGTTTCTCATCCTTTTAAGAGCAGCAGATATTTGCTATTGATAGAGAAGTGAGGGACTGCTTCTCAGTCCCTACTTTTCTCCCTGTAACTGAAGATGTTGGTCTCTGTGCTTGGATTATCTCTTGATGAAGACCCTGGGGCTTTACCATGACTGTAGGCTGTGTATGAATGATGCTGATAGGTAGGATGGCTATAGACTGGCTAGAAACAGCAAGCTTTTTTCTGTTTTCTCAGTTCACAACTGTATTTTAATTGTTTATCCAGAATTTTACCCTCGTAGATGAAGATGGCAAAGAAAGGAGTTTGTTTGGGGGGGGGAGAGGGGGAAGATATGTGCAATTAAATGACTAATAATGCAAGACTTCTTGGGTTTGAGCAGATATACAACAGGTAGAAAGCTTATGGGTGGATCATCAAGGTTTGGGAAGAGGTTAGTGCACTTATACTAATGCTTATAAGACCTGTATTTGCTTCTGCATTCTATAGACTTATCCAGGGTTTATTATTAATCTGCAGCCACAAACAAGATTGCTAGCTTTTCTCTTTGCTTTTCAGTATGCTTTTTTCACTCTCTTTTTTTGTGCTTCATGTGGGAGCTAATCTTTTGTTCCTTAGAACACCTGTAATCACTACAAATTCTTTGATTTAAGCAGCCCATATGTAGGGATTAGTGTTGATTTCACTTCTCATTTATTAGCAGTAATGCTTCCTCTTTAGTATCATAATCCTGAGGCAATGGACCATGTGAGAATCCCTGGTCATACATATAACTGCTTGTTCAGGCAAAGAAGTGTTAATGTCACCAGGAGCTGCTCCTTTCTTGACACTTCACCTGTATCCATGGTTGCATCCCACCCTTCAACCGCTGCCCACTCTTCACCATGTAGAGCCTCTTGTACTGGAGGGGTTTCCCCAACACCCTGTGCACTGCAATTCACGTTTTCATGTTTAAGATGCCACACAAATGCAAGCCATAGCATCTCCTGATTTGTACCGACATTTTCTTTGTTGCTACTCTGATGTCCTGCACTGTTTAATTACCAGTAGATATTAGCCATACTTCTTATGATGCCAAAACATTGTTCTAAAACGTTGGTGGAGCTGAAGATGAACATAATTATTCTAATGGCAGAAAATCATGTGCTTAAAATCCACAATTCATCATGCTCTACCACCCCAGCATGCCCTGTCTTTGGGAAGGGATCTTCACAGCAGTTATTCTTGCTTCCTCACTCAGTAGGAATATACTGGTGTAATTCAGTGCTCTTTGCGGTCTCTGTCCTCCTGCAGTGGGTGGTATCTGAATTCTGGAATAATCTGAAGTCATTGTAGTCTGTTTTCCCCACCCACAAGAGGTGATTTCACTCATTTGGAAAACAACCCCTATACAGCAACCATTTAAACTACATTAAACAACATTTCTCCCTTTTATTGACTCCTCTGGCTTTACAATTGTTTCTGAGGTTCAGAAGCTTAAGGAAACATCTCAGTTTCCAAAGAACATTTCATTCCTGCAAGGCTCTCAATCTCTGGGGCATGATTTAACAGCATGGTTTTGATGGTGGATGTAGTTAAGGAGGGAAATCATGGAATTGTATGTAGGAAGGAGGTAATCTTGCGGCTGCTTGTGTGCATAAAGAGACCTGATGCATAAAATGGGGAGCCATATTAATGAGTCATTCCTTCCCCTGTATGGCTGAAGCCTGGGCAAGTGAATGACCTTCCCTACTCAAATGCAGCATGACCTGCCCAGCCAGGCCATGGGCAGGAAGGAGGAGAGGACAATGCAATCAAGAGGCTGGGCAATTGTTTTTGGAAACTTACTGTTCACAGATCAGAAAAGCAGTTAAGGTGACAACATACCTGTTGGAAGAACTTTGGGAGCTGTACAGCACTCCCTTTCAGGCATTAGCAAAGGGTTATGAAACAGCAAATAGTTGCCTTTTAATAGTCTAGGGACTGGGACATGTGTTCAGTATGTGTGGGAACAGGACCAGATCCTTCCCTTTCTCCAGCTTCTGGCAGAGGAAGCAACCTCTGGGATTCCCCTCCTCACCCCATGTGATGACCCAGCACAGGACCCATGTAGATGTCCAAATGCGCTACTTCCTTGCTCCCCTCTACCTGCCTTCTTCATCTGCGTGGCACTGGTGAGAGCAAAAGTGGAGCGTGAATTGAGCCATACGGTTTACATGACTGTCTGCACCCTCGTCTAGACCACACAAAGGATGGTGCTGAAAAAGATTAATTTGCTGAAGTTAATTGGCACTAGGAAGGGGAAGGTATTAGTAACAGTTTTATTTTCAGTTTATTTCCAAGTATCAAAAATAACTATGCAAAAAAGGCAAATTAATCAGCAAAGCGTCCAAGCTGCACACACCCATGGTGGGGGATTGTTACAGACGGCTGAGCCTGGAAACACTGCATAGCAACCAGAATTATGTGAATTATTAGGGGAAAATTAAAGAAAAACCACAAAAGAAGAGACAGAAGAAGCCAGAGAATGACTGGAACTGGAACTGCAGAGGGTTAGAAATCAGTCAAGTAATAGGAGTGAAGTTTACCCAGACGAGTTTGCATATACTTGCCAACAGCTTCCACGGACACAGCAACCCTGGTGTGCTTTGACATGGAGTCACAAACGGACAGGGCAGAGGGCTGCAGCAGGAGGTGACAGCCCTGGTCACTCCTTTGCACAGCCGCTTTCTCCATAGGAGTGAAAAGCAGTGGGCAGAGGAAGTTTTTCCGCTGACATAGGCTCCTGGAAGACCACCAGGCAGAGGAGGTGTTTCTGAACGTGGGTGCCATGGTCTCAGCTCTGCTGGGAGATGAGCTGGAGGCAGGGACCCTGGCTCAGGGTGCTTTGATGTTATCAGGAGATCTGTGTGCCTCTCAGGGCTTTGCAGGAGAATTGCAGAGTTCTCTGGCTGTTTCAGGCTGGAGATATATTCCACAGCACACAACCTTGTTTTTCTTAGTCATCTTTCATTTTCTTAGTCATATTCAACTAGTCCACACCCTGGTTTTAAAATTGCTTGCATACAGTCTGGTGCCTGCATGGGAAGGAGACTGCTGAATTCCCAAGAGAGGTTTGGGACACAAGTACTCCCAGCAGTTCCCCACCATCAAGCGATCGGAGATGGGATGAGGGCCCCTGGGCAGAACCTGCAGACCTGGATGCTGTGACTGCAGCAGAAGTACAAGGTGAAGTCAGCGTCCTTCCAGAAAACACACCTCAGGGATGAGGATGCTGTATCTTCAATTCATATGGGGAAGAGGGAAGCCACAAGCCCACCTCAGCTAGCTGCGAATCCCTCCTGGGAATTATTCCTAACTGAGCAAATTCCCACCATGAGGTACTATCCCCTGAAGAAGGGAGATACAAGCTGTGGAGTATGATAGTGTCTGCAGGGTGGCACATTCTCCTACATGCACAGGGTAAGGGGTATAACTCCACCGACTAAAAATCCACATGCTACCTAAGTCTTGGTAAACGTTCAGCCAGGGAAGGCCAAGAGAGAAAAGCAACATTGGGAGTAGAATCATAGATTTGCCTAGGTTGCAGGGGGTCTTTCAGATCATTTAATCCAAGCAACAACCTAATGCTGCTAATAGGAGCAAAAAATTTTTCTCTCAAAATGTGGGGAGTTTTTGCAGCCAGTCCAGCAAGCCAAAGGGTTTTGTGAACTTGCCTGGCTGCAGGAAAGCTAGTTTCTTTACCCTCCTCTCCCATTTTGCACGCTCTTGGGAGAGTGGCACTGGGCAACTCCGGGCAAGGAAGAGACTAGCTGAGAAGAGTTGGAGCTGTGAGACCTCAGCACTCCCTTTTTAGCTGTTGCCCTTTGTGAAAGGGAGCTATGGGGAGTTGCATGGTTGGATCTGGAGTTGCTGCTCTAAAGCAGATGCTAAATATTCATCTCCTGGATGGTGGGTAACCGCAGCTGGTTTGTAAAACTTTCCACAGCAGGCGATGTTGTTCCCTGAAGCTCTCCCTTTGGGATTAATCTTCCAGGAGATTCTCCCATTGCCCGTGGGCAGTTTTCTGTAGCCCAGGAGAACACCATGCTAGTTAACAGTAACTAGTGGGAGAGGGCTGTGTATCATAAGGAGCTCATCAGGCAGGTAGCAGACAGGTGCATCGGGCCATGCTACAAAACTGGCTGGGAAGGATCCCAGCCAGCATGCTGGGAGAGGCTGGGATGGAGATGATTCCAAATGTCTATGGTGAAATCTTGCCTTTATTATCTTAGTCACTAACAACCCACATATTTCAAGGAGACCAGCGTTTTACTCCCACGATCCAAAGACAAAGCAAAATAAACCTTAGTACTCACAGCCACAATGCGAAACTCTGCTTTATGGGAAATAGCATCCTAGCCTCAAAAAGTGGCTAAACACGCCTCCCTCTTCCTTCCTGGCACAAAGCTTTGCATCTATTGCTAAAATCTCCTGTGAGTTCTGCTGTCCAAACAGCCTGCAAAAGCCATAAACATCTCTTATTGTTTCCTCCCATCTTTATAACTTCTCTCTGGGTGAAGCATTGTTTTCCCCCCAGACGACACAGAAGATTACTGCCCAGACACTACATTAAATGTAATGTTGCATTATGATAAGCATACAAACGTTATACTGAACACAAAACATAGGCTGTCAAATAAGGTAATACAGGGAAAGTTCTTGTCAGTCCTACTGTAATTTGGTAGGTCCAATGGCTCAGAAGGATCTTTGTCTCTGAAGAAGGCCTGAAGCAGAAAGAATCAAGAGAAAAACTCTCTTAAAAAAAAAAAAAAAAAAAAAATTACTACTTCACAGTGGGGAATGCCAAAATTATCCCTCCAAAATGCCCCTATTTCATAATTAGTTGTGTTTTTATCACAATTTAACAATAGTATTGCAGCAGGTAGATACATACACCTAAGAGACGGCAATTAGGCCTGGGGTGATGTACCACCTTTTAGGCAAGGACATTGTTTGCCAGGTTTGAGTGTTGCCATGCAAATGTAACTGGCAATCTTGTTGCAAGTTGAGTGTTATTAACAGTCTCGGAATGATATACACCTACACGTAAATGCTCAGTAGTAAAACTGGTATTTTTATAGTTTGTTGGGTTTTTGTGTCCAGAAGTGGTAAAAACGTGTCTTTCAGAACCCTCTTCCGTTACAGAGTGAGGTGGGGGTGCGTTACAGAGAATACGCTGGGCTTTCAGCTCACATGAAGAGCTTCAGACCTTCACATCATCCATTTATTATCATTTGCAGTTGTTTACTGGACATCCAAACTGCTCCTTACCCCAGCTCCAGAAGCAGACAGGAGGTTTAGATTTAGGTTATCATTTACCAATGCCGGTTTTAAAATAAGAATCTGCATCCCAAAAGGAATAGACGGCTGTATAAAATGCCCTGCACTCCTACAAATGCAACTAGATGTTCACAAAAAAAGCTTCCTGGAGAGCAAAGCCCAGGAGGATGTCCCGGCAGTTGCTAGCACAGTGCACTGTGCCCCAGGAGACAGTGGGATTTTTCTCCTTTTTAGGTTGGCACCAGATTGAATTACTAAAAATTCAGCGCTTTTCCCTTTCCCTTCTGCCCTATCTTCAAGTGCTTTTGTTTTGTTCATGCAAAGAAATTTATGAAACTTCATTCTTGCTATATTCCTTCCCCACCGACTAGGGCTCTGAAGCACCTGGAAGAAAGAAGAGACACTGTCATCTGCACGAGGGGGCGAGGGGAAGAGCCCTCGAGCCAGTGTTGTTTCTTGACCCAGCATTTTGAGTTCAGCAGCAGAACCGGCACTTTATGAAGTCCCCTATGATGGCAGGGATCTGGGTCTGTGCCGTTAACACCACGTGCCAAGGCCCACCTGCATTTCCAAGGTAAGTGGGCTCGGTGCTGCTCAGTTTCAGTAAGCTGCCCTGAAACATCCCTGTCCCAGAGCATTTCTGGGGCTGTGGGGGCTGTTTGGGGTCAGAGCAGCACAAAGAGAGATGTTGCCAGAGGAAGTCATTCCTCTCAGGTGAAAAAACATGAACTGTTTCATGGGAGAGGGAAACTTAGAACAAGTGTCTTGGGTAAATCCCAGCACAAGCCCCTGCAGCCTGTCCCTCTTCGCAGCTTTACGTTACCTCACTTCACCTGATGATTTTTCCCATGTCAAAAGCTGCTGAGTACTCTATGCTGCTAGCGCAGCGTCAGGGCTTCTTCCTAGGTGTGGCGGAATTTAAATGAGAGTAAGAAGTGATCCATGTTCAGACTTTGCAGCTGTCCAGGTCCAAATGTCTTGGCGATCGCAGTGGTACCATGCACGTGTGTCTCCTTGGAACTGGTACCTGCGGAGCTTTCAGAGCTGTAACCACCACCAGTGTCAAGCCAGAGATTAGGATTACCAAATACTGCAGAAGCTACATATGACAACCACCACATAACTGTTACTAAGACCCTTGACGGAATCCCTCAGGGATAAAACAACTCGGGAATCCAAAATTAACATGTTTATACACATCCACAGTGCCTGCAATCATTATAGCCCACCTTCACCAATTTGCTCATTGTTTCCCCATGCATCAAAACCGTCACATACAGACACTTGACCAAATTAAACTCCTGTAGAGAGAAGTCATGAAGAGAACAGATATACAACCTGGACTTAAGGCCTGATAATCTCTCTTAAGAAAGAAAAAAAAAAAAGAGAAAAAAAACAAAACAAACCCCTCCCTCCTCTTAAAAAGGATAGTTGTCTTAAAACCATATTTTTTCCCGGTTTTGTTTAGTCTTTGTTTTTTAAAACTGCTGTTGTTACAAGTAATCCCTAAAATCCTTGTGCTGGAAAACATTAGGAGGAATTTGTTTATACTCCCAGTGTGTGTCTTGCAGGCATCTTGCAGCACGCTGTGTATAATCTTTTCTTGCTTCCTCCTGTACGAAGGGTTTTCTTTGCTGGTTGAGTGGCTGTTTCCTATAGTAACAAAACAGATAAAAAAGGAAACCCCTTGTTAAACCTCAAAAACTAGCAAGGGATTTTGTGTAGTGCTTGAAATGAACTTTTAACTCATTCCCAGTTCGAGAAATGTGTTTAGTCAGAAAACCGTACGTGTTGTTGCCATAATGCCCCTTTCTGCATACTTACTGCATGTACTTACTATCCCCTACTTTTTTCATGTTCTCCCTTGTTTACTCTGTGTACATGGTTTATCCTTGCACTTCCTCTCTCCCAAAGGCTCTTTCCCACTTGCTGCATGCCCCTCAGTAACACACAGCCCGTACATCACAGGACACACCAATAAGCCCACTTTACGGTGATCTGGGAGAGAGGAGAGGTACAAATACCTGCTTGAAGCTGCTAGATGACTGTGAGAAACTGAGCGTAAAGCTCTGAGCAAGACTCTGTCAGTACTAGCTACCGTGCAGCATTTCTGCAGCGCGGTCAGGATTCGGGTGTCGTGGTACTGGAAAGCAAGAGGTTTATGCCAGTGCCTGAACCTCTACTTCACACAACAGTGATCACTTCGTATTATTTAACTTTCCTGTTGACTATTGGCTTGCGAACGCAGATGTGCTGTCATGCAGATGCTCAGCTAGGCAGAGTTATGTGCTCTTGGCACCGGACTGAGTGTCTGAATGGAGGGTTTTGGCACTAGCCTTTTTGGAAGAAAGCTGTTTGCCTGCTCGTGTTCTCATTAGTATCTGAGCTGATGAACTACATTCTTCTGCATTTCTATGTTCCTAGATACAGATCTGGCTTCTCTCTCCAGTCTGGGATAAATTCTCATCCAAGCCATTTCTTGGAGGGAGCTGGCTGGTGAGCCTGTGTCTGCACTGCTGAATCCATGCAAACGCTTGGAGAGCCTGAGGTGCACTGTCTGCCTGATGACAAGTCCTGCAGACCCTGTGAGTGGCCAGAAGGGTTAGCATAGTTGGCCGTGATGCGGTCCTCAGTGCTTTTGAGGGTCAGCTGCTTCTGCTGATCTACAGTGGCAGCACAATGCGCAATGGTAGCTGGGCCTCTACTAAAATGTAGGTCTCTCCCCAGCCTCTCCTCATAAATACCTTAGCTGGTTTTAGCTTGTGATGCTGTGTTAGCTCCAGCCCAGAGAAAAACCTGCCCCAGAAACCATGCTATCACTCTTCTTCTATCACTCTCTTCTCTCCCTGCAAATCACCACACTTGAACTCCTTTTGCAGGAGGTAATGTCAGCCTGCTGCCACTGCCCCTCACTCTGTCTCCATCTGGGAAGCAGAGAAGTTTTGTCTGCTGCAAAAAAACTTCTCTTTGCACTTTGCTTGTCCTTTTCTGCTGGAAGGAAAACCCAAACGCTCTCTCCACGCACAGGAGCAGGCTTAGCTCTCAGAAGAGCTGGTAACCGCATTCCCTGGGGGAACGTCCACCTCTCCTGCCCTCTGTGCGTTGCCTCTTCACACTCCATTCAGGAGTGGCTCTCCCCAGCCTTACCAACAGTCACTCAGAAATAGCAAAGGGGAACAGGCAGAATTTGATTGAATGAACAAGTTTTGTCTGCACTTTTACATTTTATTTCCCCACCTAGTTGTTGGATGTTTTTGCTCTACGTGCGTGCACACAAATGGCTCTTTCTAAGCACATCAGTCCCAGATGATTGCTTATTAACTTGCACTTTGGGCTATTTTGTGCTCTTTCCTCTCCTCCCAAGGGGATGCTGGTCTGGTGTGATGATCCTGGTGTGCCACCTAGTGATTGGACTATTCCCTCATCACGCGTCATTTATCACGGATGCTGAAGGCACATGTTTTGGCCCCATTTGCCCACAGTCACCTGGATTGTAGGTAACCTGTGGCAATGCCTGCAGCCTCTTCACTGTGCTCAGTATATCCAGGCAGGGAGGATCCCACTGCATCTTTTTTTCCTGCTTACTCCCACTTTCTATCTCTTTTCTCCCATCTTTCAACTGTAGTATCTGCCTTCTCACAGAGGTGGGCAAGAAACGGGAGCAGACCATTTGCTGATGTGCTGGCTGCCAGCTTGTGGGTCACCCCTGGCCATAATCTAATCCATCAAGCAACATTTTTGCACAGCCTGTGAAAATTTAGCATTATATACACGGTAAGCAAGTGCTGTTGGGGAGTCTAGACAGTGTGTAAAGCCCCTGCAGCATGAGGGATATTGCAAATATTAGCTGACACGGTATTGCATTGCACCTCATAAAACCATTTGTGAACTATCTGGGCAGGTCACGGCTGGAAGAGTGATAGACGGTACCAAGGCAGGAGCCGAGGCCTTCCTGGGAGAGCTTTGTGTCTGCTGCTCACTCCCCAGGTACCCGGGGAACTGGAGGTGACGGGTGCGGTGGAAGTGGGGGAAGCGCTCCGCAGAGGAGTGCATCACAGCGAGCTGGTGTGCAGGCAGACTGACCTCCATTGCACTCCTGGAAAATGTCCTCCGTTCCCGGGTGCAGCTCCCCAGACGTCTGACCTCCCGCCTGGTTTCTGCAGTCCCCTGGGGCATGGGAGTTGTAAAGAAACACCCTTCACTTTACAAGCATCTTAGCAGGGCAGGTTCAGACCCTCCCAAAAGTTTGGTTTCTGGCATTGTTCCCTTTCCTAGATACTGCCAGGGAATCCAGCTGGGTGCTGTGTGCCGTTGCAGCAGCAGTGCTGCATACACACAAGTGCTGAGCAGGGACTGGACTCTATTACTGGACTTACTCACCTGCTATGAGTCATGCAGCAAAATTACGCTGCAGAGGTCGGCAGCTGCTAAGTCAGTAGTTACCGTCTCAGCTACCCTACAACAGAAACTCAATTGCAAGTAGAAACATGATGATGAGCAAACTGACTCCCACAAGCAGATGGGGCAATTAACAAAAGGTGAAGGGTAGGAAGTCAATAAACTTTGTCAGCGTAGATCTGTGTTGGAGGTCAAGGTAAGCAATTAACTCTCCTGAAAGCCTAAAGGGTTCTTCCTCTCCTCGTAGGGCAGCCACCAGTGAGGATTCTCTCTGAATGTTGGGAGCTTCCTGATCACAAACCCTTTTTCTCATACTCGGAGCAAAGGTGTGTTCAGGTGGGAAGGGGAAGCTGCTGCCTGGAGGCTGGGTCTGGGGCTCTGCCTTTGTCAGCAGCTGTGAGCGGGTGAGGCATCCCAGCCACGTACTTCCACTCTTAGATGTACTCAGGCATCCTCTGGAAACACAGCTTGTGTCTCCCTGGGTTCTCTTACCAGTGCCATTCCTCCTTCGATTCTACAATTAATGGTCCTTAAGTCTAGAAGCTCTGTTAGAGCCTGGAGAAGTGGTTTTGTCTCCTCCTTATAAATTGCTGATCTTACCACAGTATTGCGAGGTGATCTGGGATATGACAGTAATGGAGAGAAGTGATTATTTTGTTCAAGGGAGTTCAAACTTTGATTCAGCCTTAAGTCATTGTTGTTATCCGTTGACCATCGCATGCGAGTATGTTGTCTTTCCTGCTGGGGAGCCCGTGGAGGTGAACACGCAGAGGTGAACCTTCCCCTCCTTGCACACCACAGGCCTCTCTCTCTGCCCCAAGGTCCCACAGGACAAGAGGTGCATGCTTACTCCTGGCCTCTTTGTTTTTATTGCTCTGCAATCCACAGCGATGTTTTGGGGTTTTTTCTTCAATTGCATTATTAAAGGAAAGTGCTGGTGTGAGGGTGGGGGCTCGCTCACTACATCCAGCGCTCAGGGGGATTATTGCTGCAGGATTCTCACTGTTGCAGTCATTATCCTGTAGTTAATCAAGACTACAAAGTCTGTCCTGGTTTCAGCTGAGATAGAATTAATTCTATCTAGCGGTTGCTGTGTTTCAGATTTGGTATGAAAGTAATGCCAATAATGCACATTGGTTTCGTTGTTGCCAGCTGATGTTTATATTTTTCAAGGCCTTTTTTTCAGCTTCCCACAGAAGCTGAGACGGAGCATAGACAGAACGATGGAATGGCCAATGGAATATTCCGTACCATAGACATCATGCTCAGTATATAAATGGGGTCAGCCGGGGAGGTGGTGGTACTCACAAGCGCTGCTCAGGATGGTGCCAATTCACCAATTTACTGGGTGGTGAGAGTGACTTGTGTCTTGTATATTCTTTTACCATTATTATTGTTATTTTTCCTTTTCTGTCATTGTTCTATTAAACTGTCTTTATGGCAACCCACAAGGTTTTTTTCCCTTTCCTTTCGCCTCCTTTCCTCCCTCTTCTCCCTGCCCTTCTGGGGGAGGAGGGAGAATTAAACGAGCGGCTGCATGGTCCTGGCTGCCAGCTGGGGTTAAACCACGACACAGTCAAGTATTGTACGTGCGGTAGCAGAATCTGTACCTGTCCAAACACTGCCTGGGCCAGTGGGTTATACAGTTGCAATGTAAGAAAGGGGGTTAATGTGGATGCTGCGGGGCAGGAAGCATCTCAGCTGGGAACAGTTCCAGGCCTTTCCCTGAGAGGGAGGACCCTGTTGGCTGCCAGCTACTCTTATTCACTCTTATTCATTCTTTTAAGAGAAGAGCTTCTGCCAGTACCCGGGCAATTTCTAGAGGACTGCAGCGCGAGCTGGGGTTTCATTGCTTTTTGAGAGAAGCCAAATTAAAGGGGAGCTCATACTGCCTTGGCCCTGCAAAGCGAGCCAGTAGGACACTGACCTGTGGGGAACAAGGGTGTTAGACTGAGTTCTTCCCAAATATCTCCTGAGGCCTCCAACTGTGGGAGCTGGAGGCCTGAGCACTTCAAGCAGCTTGTATAGGAAGCTGCAGCAGAGATATTGTCCTATTTTGACGACATACCAGGCTTTTGCAATGAAGCAGCATGCTCCAAGGCCCTTTACCTGCTCAGGTGATCCTGGGGACTGAAACTCTCTTTCTCTGAGAAGTGACCCTCTCTATCTCCAGTGCGCCATAGATGTGGCAGGAACTGGAAACTTCAATTTTGCTCTTAGCCCTTTGAACTTGGGTGATGAGGAGATGGGAGTGCTAACCTCCCCAGCCTCCTCCTGAACAGCTCTGTGGCTGGCTTACAGGCTGCCAGGTGCCTTGCAGGGGGAGAAGGTGCATCTGTGGATGTGCTGCACTACTCTGGGTAATAATGCTGCAGGCAGGTCTGATACCTCTGATCCTCCAACCAGCCATGGTGGCATGGGGGAGAAGTGTGCCCTTCTAGGTCTTCCTCCCCGTTAGAAGCCATAACCTTGATAAGAGTGCATAGATCTTGTCCATGGGTAACTTAATATGCCAGGGGCAAGGGACGGTGCAGAATAACAACTTATTACCGCTGTAAAAGCACACAGTGCCCCACAAAGAGCTGGGCTACTCCCACCGTGGAGCCCAGAGACAGGGAAAAAAATCCCAGAAGAACGGAAGACTTTGCCTGCATAAAGCAAACAGGGATGGGGCCACGCGATGCTGAAGGGTTTCTCTGCACACAGACTCTCTCCTTGCACGCATGCACAGATCTGCTCCTGCGGGGTGTCAGCGGAAGGGCCTGGGGAGGGGATGAACTCCGGCAGCCGGGAGGGAGGGTGGGGATGTGGGAAGAGGAGCTTGCCCTAAAGGCCCGGCAGAGCCTGAGAAATGCTTCAGCCCGGTCTCCGCTCCCTGCTGTTGGGCATGGCCCAGGGCAGAGGCGGGTGCTCCACACCGCTGTGGGGTTCGGCTTCCACTGCCAAAAACGGTCCCCGTTTAACCGGGAAGAAATAGGGTGATGTTCCTGTCTTGCAGATAAGAAGAGGAGAAACCGCTCTGGAGAGGGAGCGAAGGCAGGCGTGCTCATCTTCAAGCTGCCCTCTCCCTAAAACACCCCGCTGTCTGCCCGGAAGTAACGTTAAGCAGGTGAACAGTGCACAGGTCAACACTCAGCCTTGACGTGAGAAAGGAAGAAAATGACAGGGCTGGTGACGGTCCCTGCTGGGGCCGGAGGACGGGATGGCAGCCTGTCCGCTGCTACCGGGGCAGACGCCCGGGTATCAGGGCCGGCAGCCGCTGTTCGGTGGTTCCTCAGCGCCAGCCTGGAAAAAGCCGAGTACAGAGCCTCGCCTCCCCCCGCCCCCGGAAAACAGCCCTTCTCCTACGAGAGGGGCAGGGCTGAGGGCGCGCCATGGCGGCGCCGGCCGGGAACTACAACTCCCAGCCTCCCCCGCGGCCCCGGCGCACGCGCGCAGCGCTCGCCCCGCGCGAACTCCGTTTCCCGGCAGGCCGAGC
>VYZM01024113.1:50953-69752 GCA_013398915.1 Dromas ardeola | reverse complement strand
GTGCTTCTCCTGGCAGATCAGCGCGTAGTTCCAGGTCTGTTTTGTAAAAGCAGAAATACCAGGAAGCTGAATAACTTCGTGGCTTTCCCTGGCCTTAAAAATATTCCAACTGTAAAAAATTATGAATTTTTAAAGAAATATTTAAAGCACGTTAGGAATATGTTCTATGGTAACCGCCGAGTTGCAGTTCTGTTAGAGGTTAAAGTGGGAAGTTAAACAAACAAGGACTTCCCTCAGAGCTTCACTCCTGTAGGATACCAAAGCATTATTTTATGCTCCATGGATTATGAAGATTTTGTCAGCTTGTGGCACGCTTTCTTCCAGAAGTGAACTTCAGTGTTGACAGTTTATTGTGCTTCAGCGTTACCTTTGGCACGGTTGTTTCAGATTCAACAGGTTTAGGCAAATAGCTGGTATCTCATCCATTTAAGAATAACTGTGATGAGAGGGGGATTTTTTTTTTCTTAAAGTAAATAATTCTTAGTGTTAAAACGTAAATGTGGAAGAACATACAGATTTGCTGATCTGCTTGCTGTATATTTAACTAGATTCTAACTCATGAGCTCTTAATTTTCCCGGATAGGGTTATACTATTACATTAGACTTCTCACCTGCATTATGTCCTCAGCCATACTTAGAATCATGTTTAGGAACAGTATAAAACGTGATTATTTAAGCTTGGTCAAAGTGTAGTTATTAGGATTTGAGTTGGCTCTATACATGTGGATGTGCAAATCCTCTTGTAATTTTTGTCCACATATGAATTTAAATCTGCAATCTTCCTACAAAGTTGATTAAAATTGACTTATTTTTTTCCTAAGCTATGATTTTTGGTTTTATTATGTGTGTCTCTAATTTTCCATTTAAATTGTTAAGGTATGGATTTTACGCTTGTTTCCCAAGTAACCAAATTGTTGCATTTCAGATGTTACAAATAGATTACAAATAGATTTGTTTTCAACTAAGAGGTTTCATATTTTAAAATGCGTATCTGTGTTGAGGTCAGTGTGTTCGGAACCTCATAATCCTTTTCATGAACACAGCGCAAAATCAATAAGTGAATGACCTGTAGTAGCGTTGGAGTCGGTGTGACGCTCAAATATGTCGAGGAGCGAAAGGGTGAAGCTGAACTGCTTGAACCGTACCGTGCGCTTATCAAGGTTTGCAGTTAGAGGTCAGCAGGACTTGTATTTCTTCGTTGTTCAGAGCTGTCTGACTAAGTGACACAAGCAGTAAGGTGTCTGACATTTCAAAAACACGTGAGGACTTCTAGGTATCTGTGTCTGAATACTTCTTTGGGTTTCCCTGTTCTGTCAAATTTTTACATCTAAGTTCAGAAGAGTAAAATGCTCACAAAACCTTTGCTGTCATACTGGAATATGAAGTAGTGTTTAATATTAAAGCAATGCCGTGTGTACCACTGTGTGCTGAAACATGCGTATGTGGATTTTCAGTGGGAGTGTTCACAGTGAGTGATGATTAAGGTTATAAATATTTGTCTTTCAGATCCTTTGAGTAAGCGCTTTATGTTTTGTTTATATCAGTTCTATTGATTCTAAATATGATGTTTTGGTAATAGGGGTGTTTGGAAAAAAATAGTGTATTCCTTAGCTTATTAGATGTTATAATTGAAATCTGTAATAGACTGTGATTTTCAAAACTTATTAAAAAAAAAAAAATTGACCTCTCCCTGGTTTTAAATCCACAATAAATAGCTGCTTCCTGTTCTGCTTATTCCTGGAGAGCCGGAGAGCTTGTTCCTGGAGAGCAATTTAAGATTGAATTTGTTCACCAGCTTGTCCAAGGGAAATAGTCAGAGTTGCTCTCACAGGCCTGCCTCTCCAACAGGCTGGGTGTATTTCTGACAGTTACAGTTTAGTTCATACCATTTATGATCTTGTCCTTTCTGCAGAGTTTGATTTAACATGGAATCCTTGAAAAAAGTGAGCACAGTAGGAATTGCTTTGGTTCTTCTATTTAAAAAGTCATTCACCTGCCATGATATTGCATCTATGTATATTTTACTGCTAACATGCATTAATATGAGAACTGTGGAAGTAGATGCTTTGAGGTAATTTTTGTTATTGCTGCTCTTTGCGGTGTCATGTAGAGTAGTCAGATTTATTTGAATAGGCTGGGGGAGGGATAAGCATTCGGAATAGGTGAGATGCCTTGGAGAGACAATTAATTTCATTGCTGTGTACCTATAGAAAGGGTGGCATTTTTATGTTTTAACTTTATTTCAAGAAAATAGTTGTGTGTCAGCACCAGTTATTTAGATCTATAATGTGCTTTAAGTGAGGTAGTACTCTGGGTTTTAGGGACAGCTGGAGTTTTTCTGTGTTCACTTTATTATGGTATACTACTGGGTGTCCCAGAGAGCAACGTGGGTGGTTCCTTTGGTCTTCCTGGCTGGAACTTTGTTGATCTGTTGCAGGTATTGCTGGACCTTTCTTATTTTCTAGCTGGAATAATTAAGGGTTGTTAGGAGAAGTAAACTACTCTTCAGATTGCAGTAGAGCTCGTACAGGCCTTATACAAGCTCTGGGGTCACAAGGCACTTTTTCCTGTATCCCTTGGTTATAGAATGAAGGTGGAGGTGTCTGAAATGGTTGAATGCAGATACCATTACAGCACTTGCATTCTGAGTCTCAGAGTAGATTTGTCTGAATGTTTATTTGTGATATTTAAAAGCACAGAAGTGCTGCTGGCAAATAATGTTCAGTTAATGAAAAAGGGAATGGAGCTTTATGAGCTTGGAATAGTTTTCCTTTCCAAAGGTGTTTTGTGTGTGTGTGTGCGCGTGCGCGTGTGTGTGTACAATCTCATTGTATTTTGTTGCCTGCATTTAGGTAGTGTTTTTTCCAAAGCAATTTATGCATTTGCATCAAATTTCCCAGTCTAGTTCTGTGATGAATGAATAATGAATGCTCTAGATAAAATCATAATTACTTGTCATTTAGAAAACATCATCTTTCTTTATGCTTAGGTAGGTTTTTTGTTAGCATATGCTCATTTCATATAGCACTTATCAAAATGGTGTTCTTCAGACTGGGTCTCCTGTAGTCGCAGGTTTGGTTTTTTTCCCTGTAGTCTTTGGGCGATGATTTTTGGGGCTGTTTCTGCCAGTTTCCTCTTCAGCTGGGTGATCTTCACTTGTCTCCCATTTAAGTAACCAACCACAATACACTAAATTCAGAAGCACCTGTGAGACAGGAGGTAGAGCTGTAGGGTTGTTCATCCATTCCCTGAACGAGAAAAGGTTTTTAAGCAAATTAGAGGTATCCAGTACTCAGTTAAACATGGTGATGTTTTTCAGAATGAACTTGGGCTATAAATGCTTATGTAATCTATGTTGACCTATGGCTCCCTTTATAGTCTGTCATTTGACCGATTCCTGAACATGTATTTCAGGAGTTGATGTGTATGTCACTGCCTTAACCATACCTGTATTTAACATTGTTTTGGAAAGTTCTTTCTCTTGGGTCAGTTATGACAAATGGGTATTTAATCTTATGGCAGATGGGTATCGGCCAAGTTATGGCTAATGAAATGCTGGGGACTTTTGTGCGGTTTTGGATGTGAAGGAATTTCTTTTGCTTCGATTTTTCCCTCCCACCCCCATCTCCAATACAAGGCCAATTTATAAGTTAGTATTGGGTGTTCCTTCCTCCAGAAGTTACAACTCTTCACAGCAATCGCAGTCTGTCAGATTGGAAACTAAGGGAATGACCGTGTTTTGAGACAGATTGTGTTCTAGTTTAGTCTGTTAATATTTCTAGTGGATTGTTATCAGACTGACAAGAATTGATGCCTAGAAATTTAGAAGCTTAAACAGAATCTACAGTGATAGTTCCCTTCATTAAATGGTACCTTAGCAAGTCACTCAGTACTGTAGGGGGATCGCACTTTTGAGGATGAGAAGATAAATCTTCTGTCAGCTGCTGTCTTGCAAGTAAAGGCTGATAAACCTGAAGTAATTGCTCCAGTGCTGCCTCCTGTGATCACTCTTTCTTCTTACTAGAGCCACTGACTGTCTTTGGAAGCCTTGAACAAGTAGTGTTGGGGCAACCTGCTCTGTTTCCCAGCTACGCTCTTTTGGTTCTCCTTCCACTGCCCACAGTTGCTCAGAGCTGCCGCCTTCTGCCTCCTTGGCAGCGTAACGCCAAGATGATTCTTGGCACTTTTACTGCTGGCTGGAGGGTGTTAAACTGGAATAATGGCACTGATCATAATCTTACTGCCCTGGTGTTGCTGTTTCTTGAGTAAATCCCTGAGCAACAGCAAAGGATTAACTCAGGTCTGCTCAAGGAATTAAGGTAGAGTTTTAAAAAGCTTCAATAGTGAACACACTTGTGGTTAGGTGTGCATACTTCCCATCACGGTCAGAGCTGTCATACACCAGTTAAGGCTTGTGTTCAAAGTGTGCGCGTGTTCTTTATTCTTCAGGCAAAGGATGAAAAAGAAACTTCCAACTTTTAAAGTGAAGTTCAGCAGTATTCTGTCACTTAATCTTCTCTTTCTCACTCCTTGTTGCTGAGTCTCTGCTTGCCTCTTCCAAAGGACCTGTACTCTTGGATTTAGATAATTTCAATGTGGGATTTCTTGCTCATTTTTCTGCCTTTTTTTTTTTTCTTTTTTTTTTTTTCTTTTGCTTGTTACCTCTGCCTTAGGCTAAGCCATGACTTCAGGATCTGGGCATGTGGACTCCAAGGCTGAGCTCACTGCTTTGCTTGAGCAATGGGAGAAAGAACATGGCAGCGGACAGGACATGGTCCCTATTCTCACCAGGTAAGATCTATTAAATAAATTCCTAAATTTGAACATCTGAAGTTACTTGATAGCAGCTTTTACCATGGTTTTGCTTGAGGTTTTTACATACCTGAATACCTGTTGGTAATTAATTTTCTTGTTCTGGAAGTTGAACTATAAATGTGGTATTTAATACACGCAATTTTTGGTAATAAATTTATATTGCAAAGATCTTAAACAGACTGCCTCTAAAACATGAATTTAATTCTCTGAAATAGTAGAAGTCAGAGGAATCATTAAATAGTTGAAATAACTTTGGCATCTTCACCTGAAGCTTGTAAAATGTTGATCAAGATCAAAAGCTATGAGAATGTTGTTCCATCAGAGTGGTGGTGTGAGGTTTGTGATTGTAGTAACGTTTGTCAGATTAAATGAAAGGATGAGGGCGATTCCTTGGATGAATCAAGGGGATTATCTTGCAAAGATTTTATTGAAGTGAAATATTTAAACTTGATTAATTTTTTTTTTAACTGGATGTTGACTGACTGGCATTGTACTGTATGTGTGAGGAAAAATTCCCTGGACCAATAAATTATTTTTAGGAGATGGGTAGGTACTAGTAACACCGTTAATTATAAGACATCTTCTGTTACAAGAGAAACACTTGAATTATCGATTGCATTTGTGGTTTCCCAAACCTCTTGGGTAAACTGATATTGGTCTTGCTTTAACAGAAGATTCAGAGAAATTCCACCCAGTTCTTCCTCTCGCCTCTGCTGGCAAACCTGTGGCCTGCCTGGTATATGCAGAAGGACTTACTGCACTTGTACATTAAGAGCAATCCAGGTTTCTGTACTGTACTGCTGTGTTGTTGGGTCAGACAAGTCAGTGCACAGATTCTGAGCTGGCACTGTGTGGAAATAACAGGAATCTGGCGGAGCTTCTTTGCACGGGTCTGTGCCATGCCTCACCTAGCGGGCACAACTTTTTTGCTGTTCTTACTATGTTTTAAAAATCACAGCACAGAAGAGGGAGATGAGCAGCAGAAAGCCAATCCTAAACGCTTGAAAATGAGTAGGTCTCTTGAAAATCATGAAACATGTTTTGGTGTATCTTTGTGTATTATCTGATTTGTGTCTTGAAGGAAACATATGTGCTATTTCAAGGCTTTTTCTTGCAGGCGTAAACAGCAGAAATATACTATATTCTAAGAAATTTAAAGAAATTTGAATTAAACATGTCTTTTCTTGTGTTTGTAGCAGCCTGGCATTTCTTGCTCCTCCTCAGCTCCTTGAGTTCCCGACATTATTTATGCCCAGACAAGTCTGATAACTCTCTTCTCGTTCTCCAAGGTTTCTGTGCACCAGGCAGAGTGGTTATGGATGGTGGAAAGCTTGGGTATTTTTGGCTTTAGTGAAGATAGTAGAGATTTATTTAAGGTAGATAGCAAGGGGATCCACTGGCTCTTGCAGGAGTTGGATTTACAGTGCTTCAGGTATCAATGAAAGCCATATGTCTGTTTGGAGTAGAAGGTTTTAAGTGCAGCATAGGTTTAAAAGAATTTGCTGGAAGAGATGCTAGGAATCCTCACCAACTGGAGCTTGCATTAGCTGACGTCCGGAGACAGTGCAGTGCCCTTGCATATTGTTTTAGGCTTAAGGCAGAGGAAGCTGTGGTCGTGCTTAGGGGTGAGTGACGTTTTTCTACTTCCTTCCCCCTTCTGAGCTAAATGGAAGAGAACGTGTCTATATGGGGGCCCGTTAAATGTGCTGCCGAGGCAGCATATGTGAGAGTACAGTACTGAGTGTTTCAACAGTAAAAGGACAACAACAGCAACAGTGTGGCTTATAGGCCACAGCTGAACTGTCACTTCTAAATAAGCCAGTTTTGTGGATTTACGAGCTCTGGAGTGTCAGAAGGTATGAACTGAAGAAACTGCTTGGAAAGCACGTCAGCAAATAACAGATATTGAATATATATGGTTTTCAAAAAAATTGTAAATTGAAATGATCCTGCAAGAGCATTAGTTCATAGTTTGGATGCAAGTCATGTGCAACCATTCTGGCAAATCCTGGAAGTCAGGTCCTTCAGTGCATCTCAAGACCCTCTTTCATAAAGGGAGTAAATCAGCAGCTCAGCATCATGCTTCATCTCCACAAACCAAGTGTGTTGTTGTATGGGATCCTAGAGCATCGTACACTGTTGCAATCTGTTGTAAAGGCTCGGGTTGGTCATTAATGCCAAATGATGGCATAGAGCACTATTAGGATGGCTTTACATTATGCCATCTAGATCAGTGTGAGTCTTCCAAAGTTGATATACTTTATGTATACTAGTGCCCCTTCCTTCCCCACCCCCAAGGTGAGCTCAGTTTGTGGCAAGTGAAAATAATGATCTGACCTAACTTTCCAAACATGATGGCAAAGACAGTTGTAATGAGAAAAAAAATTAGTCAGAAGTGGGGGGAAAGAATGTAGGTTTTACACGGGGTAGGGATCTTGTCAGCAAACTCTGAGGTGGCTAGAGAACCAATATAATGCCAAGTGAACGAAAGAAATCTCGAAACCTGAGTAAAAGTTCTGTGGTTTTGTGAATTGCTTTTTGTTAAAGCCCTGTGGACCGCGTGCCTATGTTATGAGGCAGGAATGAGCTTTGTTAGTTATTTGACTCTCCTGTTGCTTCAACTGAGAATTGACAAAGCTGTTGATCTAGATAGATTCATCCAAGTCACTTCACAAACCACCTTTGTATGTGTTAGTTAAAAGAAGGGTATTATAAGCAAGCTTGGTTTTGTGTTCTGTTTTTGCTTTTTGAAAGTGATTTTAAAGAGGCAGTGCTTTTATTTTGGTCAAACAATTGTGACTAATTGTCTCAAAAAGCCCCATAACTGGTGATTCACATCCCAGTTTCATCCAGGCTGTGATAATGTTGTCGTCCCTGAAACCACTCGGCAGCTTCAGCTGGCATGCTGTTTGGCTGCCTACCTAAACAGGATGGACTGATGAGAATGTAATGCTCGCTTTCCCTGCTGCTTGTCTGTCCTTTCTGGCACATAATCAAAATGCTGATTATCACCTAAAAAGACCTGGCAGGTCCAGGGTGCAGCTTCTGAACTCCAGTTGTCCCAGTTGTCTGTCGGCAGGCACCCCTCAAGCTGTGAGTTCTCGTGGAAAAAAATGAGGGGCTGGCAGTGGAGTATTTAAGTAACTTGCTTTTGCCAGAAATTCATGAGAGCTCAAGCTGTGCCACCTGTTAGCAAGGGACATAATTTGCATCTCTTCACATTCAGGCTTACTAAAAGTAAATATTGGAACCCCACAGGATAAACAGTTTGCTGAAAGGTAATTGTCAGATCAGAGACAAGCAGGAAAGTTCTCTGCTCATTCCTGATAAGCTAATTTGCTATTCCTACAGTCTGGGCAGGCTTCATAACGTCATCCTCTGTCATACAGGCAAGTCAGTGTAGTTCACAGACAGAACTAAGTAAATTTTTCCCTCTAATTGTCCCTGGGAGCACAGAATATTTTCTGGAAAGTAACAGGAATGGAGTAGGTCAGTAGCATTCTGTGAGGGAAATCCTCTGCAAAAGACAAATATTTTTCCAGGGATTACCGCAGCCTTCCAGCAGTTTTCCCTCCCCTATAACTCTGCCCAGATCTCTGCCCTGAGGTATTAAGACCTTGTTTTAAAATGCTGTGCTACACATAGATTCTGCACCCTATTCTAGACCTCAGTAGAGGGGAGGGAATGAGGTTTTAAACCAAGGAAATAAGTTTTAATTTGCTAATGTTTTTTGAACACTGCTCTTTATTTCAACTCAAACTTGCATGTATTTCTGCTGTAACATTTCATGGAGAAAGACAGTGGATGACTATGGCATTATTTATTGCTTGAATATCAGATAATCACCCTCTTCTTGGTTTTGTTTAAATAAAAATAATAGTTAGAGTTAATTCCCTTACTGCTCATTCTAAATGAATTAGAGCATAGGATTTCTTGTGTCTGCTGAGGCTGCTTCTCAATTTAGGGGAAGGCATAACTTCAAAACAACATTCAATTTTTGTCTGATATGGAGGAGCATTTGATGTATTTTGAAGGCCTGTGAATAGGGAGCTGGCTGAGTTTCTCCCTGTCGTATCCATTGTGGTAACTGACACATGCTAAAAAGTTGAGCTTTGATGGAACTGATGGGATAAGCTGAATAGAGGTTATACAATACTTTATTAAATATTAAATCCTTTTATTATTACACAATATTATTAAAATTTAACATGCAAAAATAACAAAAAATTGTGTAGGCAGTTTGTAGTGGCTGCCCCTGTGCAGACTGAATAGGAAGGAGGACTAAGTCACCTGTGCAGAACTTACTCTACTGCAAAAGAAAGACTATGTGATGGTGAGAAGTACTACTCAAGCCCTTTATTTACTCTAGTTCTCTACAGTATGTGTCCTACAACATCACCAAGACTCTAACATGAGTAAATAAAAGGTAGTGGCCCTTCCAGAGCATAATGCTTGTGCATCACTGGGACGTTGGTACGGGTTTAGTGTGTTTTGGAGCGTGGTGGGGGGGATGAGATATAAGAGGCACTTTTCTCATTCCTCTATTATGAACAGTCTGAAATCCTTTGGTGGCTCTGAATTACTGTTCAAATGAAAGCTGATGAACTGTTTTATAGTACTTTGACAGATAGACTATTGTGAGGAGCTGTGTACTAGGAGAAGACCGAGTATGAATTCTGGTCATTTGTTGTTGTTCCTTCTGCAGAATGTCTGAGCTGATTGAGAAGGAGACTGAAGAGTACCGCAAAGGGGATCCAGACCCATTTGATGACCGACACCCAGGTAAGATATCCTGAATGGTTTTGGCAGCACCAGCTCTGTCACAACGGATACCTGGTAGTTCATATTTAAGAGTAAGCAATTTTTAGCCTGAATGCACTCACTGCTGATCAAGGTCTGATACTACTTTTGAAATGGGTAATTGTGCTCTGTAGTGCTGATATCTGGCAGTTTTGATATTTGCTGCAAGATTTCGAGGCCCTTGGTAGAGTTTTGGAAGCGTTTTTCAGAGGCTGATTTATGATACAGGGGTATGATCATGTTAACAAGTTGTTGTTAATGTGAAGTAGTAGATGTTAGAGAAGACGGTCTGTCTCAGATTATCTTCAATTTGCTGTTTAGTAAGTGCAGTGCTTTAGAATAGTTACATACAGTCATTGATGCTTTTTATCTTGTTATCCTTAGATTTTTTTTTTTTGTAGATGACTTATTTCCAAGTTACTGAAGCAGTTTGCTTGGCGTCTGCATCTTCACTGTCTACAAAAATGACAGTTTAATACTATTAGAGCACTAGAATGTGTTGTGCTGTGACTGGTAGGAGTTCTAGGGAGATAATGCCTACTAGAAGAAATTTTAAGTCAATGACTAATTCATATGATTTCTTCTGAGAAAGGTCCAGCTAACTAGAGTATTCCACAATCAGTTTGAAGATAGCAGTTCAGTATTAATCTTGACATCTTGAGGCAGGTAGATAAGTCTTTTCCTGTTTCTCCCACAGGTCGAGCAGACCCAGAGTGTATGCTTGGTCACTTACTGAGGATACTTTTCAAGAATGATGATTTCATGAATGCGGTAGGTTTGCTCTGAGAACTCTATCTGTCAATTCCTGACACCTTCTTATGGTTTTTGTTTACTCTGTGCTGGTTGACCTCAGTACTTACTTAATATTTATTTTACTGGTGTAGGGACTATCTCTTCCAGAGCAGTGGTTTTTAAAATGGGTTTAAGTGTGACTCATTTGCCACTGTTAAAGTGACTCAAGGAAAGGGGAGTTCATGAGCAGTTGGGGAGTGCTGGAATATGTGTAGTAACAATTGCATTAGTTCTTCTCAAGGTTTATCAGTCTCTTTAAAGAAAATGTAGCTCCTCTAATACAAGTTTAAAAGCATAATTAATTTCTGTAATGGAAATTCATACCACTAATTCTAATGCCTTGTCTCTGACTACTTGGAAATGCTGGACTGCCTGTAGGAGCAGAGAAGTGTGTCAGCTCTAGAAGACTCAGGCAGAGGATTAAGAGGCAAGAGTCTGGCTTTCCTCCGTTGCTATACCCTAACATGAGTTAATATCTAGAGTTCTTGTTACACTCACCTTCCTGCAAGCACCTGTATTGCTGGGAATATTCTGGCAGATTGCTTGCATGTTGCTTTCTGTCTTAAACTGCAAGTGGTAAGCACACATAGATGCCATTAAAAGTGTGCTTTTTTTTCTAATGTAAATTTTTTTTTCAGCTTTTATCTTCTCATGTTTACACTGTTACTGAACTGCAATTTTTTTTTTTTAGGCATTTGTCTTTACAAATCAGTTCAAGATAGATACTTAGTCAGTGAACAGCAGATCAGAGGGGAATTCTGTTTCTTTGAGAAGTAATTTCAATTTCTGAGGCACAGGAAGAAGCAGGTTAAAGGCTAGTCATCTTTAGATCCAGGGCTTACACACTGACATTTCTTACTTTATCATTTTGCTGCTGTGGGAGTTGTAAGGCTTTCACTGCACTAGTTTTGGTCAGAGCTGAATTTCAAACCAATGCTGTTCCTGATCTTCTCTAGCTAGTGAATGCTTATGTGATGACAAGCAGAGAACCTCCATTAAACACTGCTGCCTGCCGTCTTCTTCTGGATATCATGCCGGGACTGGAAACAGCTGTTGTCTTTCAGGAAAAGGTATCATCTATACTAAGGCTTGGTTTTTAAGCTTGGTGTATTATGTACTCCAACAGTTCTTCCTACAGGAGAAACCAGTACAAAGCCATATTGAAATCCTGTCTCTAGGAGACAATCTGTTCAGTCTTACTAATGGTTTGGGGCTTTTTGATGTTGGCTTGTTCAACTGACCAAATCTTGGGTATTTCACAGCTTGTAAGGGATTGTGATTCAAACACAGGAGCTGGAACTTAATGTAATGTTTTTGGAAACGTTTTACTTTGAATTGTTATTTCACAGGGCTGTGAATGGAGCAGGCTGTATAGAATGTGAAGGCTTGCTGTAGGAGTCTTGCCCAGTAATCCCCAGCTACAGCAGAGCGATAGCATTATTAGAACTAAGTGATAAGCAAGTCATACTTTAACTAAGCAGTCTAAAATCCACATGCTTTGTGGGTATTATCTGGAACTGTGATGGACAGCTGAATCGGACTTCTGTATGTTGACAAATGTATGTGGTATGTGGTTTTCTGAAGGAATGTAATGAGGGTTGAAAGTGAGGAGAAAGTTGGTTTCAATCCTGAGCCCCAGTTTCCTCATCTGTAAAAATGAATGCAGTATTTTTTTAAGTTTAGAAATCGGTTAGTGCTTTATATAAAAATTTCAAATGAGTTTCTTTACTATTGGAAATATGGATATGAACTCTAAAGCATGATAAAAGGTAAGAATAATGTGCTCCCTTTGTTGATGGATTGAATTTAATTTGAGTTCTTTGTAATTTGTCCAAAAGCTAAGGCTGTGAGACTTTGATTGAAAAAAAATTAAAAGCAAAACAATACTTCCCTATTTGTGGAGGATATAGGGTTTTTTCCAGAGACCAAATCTTTCTGTAAATTGAAATTAAATTTTTAAGTTAAGTTTTGCACTTAAGGACTTCTCTTCTTTTGACTTGAGAGTATATAGAGCTCTGTTATGGCACTTTGGGTTCCAGTACGTAGGAGGCTTTAGGGTAACTCACAAATCGTTTGAAGAGGGTACTGTTCTGGTCATAAAGAGGTCCTCTAGCGGCCAAGGTATGTCACATCTCATCGATATTTTTTTTTCTTTTTTTTTTAAATGACATAACAGCATTTAAATAATAATGCGATTTTAAAAAAAAATATGTAACAGGGAAGTCTTTAAAAATCTGTAAGCTGAGAGTTCTGATTGAAATGTATGTCTCTTCATTATTACTTTTAACTGGTCTTTTATTGTATTGTACCTATGATTCAAATTGTGTGCAAGATTCCTGTCACGATAATGATCTGTTGTTGTATGGTGTTTCAAAATCCAGTAGTGATTGAGAATAAAAACTGGAGTCTTTCATTCTAAACCATTCTCTTTTTAATTGACTGTTTTAATTTTTAATTAAGTTATCCAGCCTTGTTAAGAAAAGTTGCCTGGCAGGCTGTGTTCCAACACTCCTATTAAAAATATTAACCGTATTTAACATTTTAATCAGTACAGATTGGTATACTTGCATGCATTTCTGCCTTCTCCAAACATTATGGATTTCTGACTATGTTGAGGATTGTTCTTCTGGTTGGCGAGTAGTCATTGATGTAAAGAGTTCCTCTGGCACTAGGTAGCTTGCTTATTTAAATTGCAAGCTTTTAGTGAAATATAAGAAACCTACCCAAATTCTATTCTACTTGGTGTAAGCTCAACATGGCTTCTTTGAAATCTGCTAAATTGCTGGAGATTTATGTTAGTGAAACTGACAGGAGCTTTGGGCTTGTTTGTTTTGTATCTGTATTGTTTTACTACTTCCCAGGCAGTAGGTTGACTGGCCACTTCAGAAGATTCAGCAGATTTTTGCAGGTACAGATCCTGATTCCAGATATCTAATGCCTGGAAATAGTTTTATGCAGCTTAAAATGTTAGATTTATTTCTTTTGTTTGGTTCCAGGTTTTTTTGATTCATTGCATGATTAGGAGGAAATGTAGCCTGGTCATTACTAGAGATTGGGAGAATTGTTACCGACAGGTGCTTTTGGTGTGACTGAGAAGTTAAAAATGTAATATAACTGTTGGATTTGCTTTCTTATTTTCTTCATTCTAGGAAGGCATAGTTGAAAATCTCTTTAAGTGGGCACGAGAGGCTGATCAGCCTCTAAGGACATACGCAACGGGGCTATTAGGAGGAGCCATGGAAAACCAAGATATTGCTGCAAATTACAGGGACGAGAACTCACAATTGGTAAATAATTCTCAATCACTTTCCTTTTTTAGAGGGCAGATACCTTTACCTTCTTTCGTGTTTGGTTTGTGGTTTTTTTTTTTTTTTATTTGTGGGGAGCTAACATTCATGAGTTAATATATGGATCTTACAGTGGTTGTAATAATATCTGTAAGAGTCAGTAGCTCATGCTTTCCATCCTTTCCTGACCGTGCATTTCCTGACGCTGGGGCATGTGGTCTGATTGTTCTGTTATACCAGTTGTGTTAAAAATGCCAGTGGAAACCTAAGGCAAATACTATACTTTTTAACAGGACTCATTCATAGCTTCCTTAATTAAAAACATTTCAGAAGCTTCACATATCTATCAGCATGTCATGATTTACCAAACAGATAGGCATTTTAAAACGAAAGGTAAATCAACATGGTGACAACTTAATATGAAATGGCATTCACTTTTATTCTAAACCTTTCACCAGTTTAGCGTTGATTCAGTATGATGTTGTTGTGGTTTAGCCCCAGCTGGCAGCCAGGACCAAGCAGCTGCTCGTGCAGTTCTCCCCGCTCGCCCAGAAGGGCAGGGAGAAGAGGGAGAAAAGGAGGGGAAAGGAAAGGGGGGGAAAAAAAACTTGTGGGTTGAGATAGAGACAGTTTAATACAACAGAAAAGGAAAAATAACAGTAATGGTAAAATAATACACAAAATACAGTAATACAACAATTAATTGTAATACAACAAAGTAATACAACAATTAATTACAGTAATACAGTAATACAACATTTTGACCGCCCGGTGAACTGGTTGCCCGGCTCCTTCTGAGCAGTGATTGCAGATTCCAGCCCCCGACTAGCCCCGTTGATATACCGAGCGTCACGTCTGTGGTATGGAATATTCCACTGTCCATGCCATCATTCTGTCTATGCTCCTTCTCAGCTTCTGTGGGAAGCTGAAAAAAGTCCTCGAGTAGTCTTAACATCACCTGGCAACAACTAAACCAATATGCATTATTGCCATTCCTTTCCTACTAATCTGAAAACACAGCAACTACTAGAAGGAAAATAAACTCTACCCCAGCTGAAACCAGGACAGATGTTTATCAGCAGTTGAGATGACTTTCGGAAGAAGTTAGAATAGGCAAATCTGTCTCCGAGGACGGCGTACAGTGTATTGAAGCATAGGTGAATTCTAATTCTAGCACAGATAAGGCTTTTAAAAGTAAAAGTGTGACCTTAGGTTTTGTGGTACTGCAATTTATCAAAGCTGCTGCTTTGAAAGGGAATGTTGCCTTTATTCTAGGCTAGGCAGAGATGATGGAAGGATGGATGGTGCAGGCTGGTCTGCAGTTCTGTTAGCACTGATAGAGCTCATCCGCTCTTAATGGCTTTCAAGCCACTTCCTGCTCATGCAGGAGACTAGGTGCTGATATTCTAGAATGAAAGTAGCCGTAGCAAAAAGGATTTGAGTTTTCTATTTCACTTGAAATCATTATTTCTCTGGGCAAATGTACACCACAGCATGCTTGACGCTTTGTGCTGGGGTGTTGGTTGTATGATAAGAACAAAAAATGTGTGTGTGAGTTGCATGATCAAAGCAAGAAGTGTGTTCTCACGCATGCTTCTTTTGTGAAACAGGTGGCTTTGGTGCTTCGACGGCTACGAGAGTTACAGGTCACTGAAATGACTACAAAACAAGAAAACAAGCGTCCCAGTCCTCGGAAAGTGCCATCAGATCCTCTGCTGCCTCTAGATGAAGAGGCTGTGGATATGGATTATGGGGAGATGACAGTAGATGGAGAGCAAGAGGAAGTTCCTGGTGATATGGAGATCTCCTTTCATCTTGATTCAAGTCACAAGACCAGTAGCAGAGTAAATTCTGCTACGAAGCTAGATGATGGGGGACTGAGAAAAAGTAAATCAGGGAAACAGCATGAAAGAGACGGCTTCCGGAAGGCCAAGCAAAAGCTGGGCTTCTCCACTTCAGAACCAGAGCGGATGTTTGTTGAACTGTCCAACAGCAGCTGGTCAGAAATGTCCCCGTGGGTGATTGGCACTAATTATACACTTTACCCTTTGACTCCCGCCATAGAGCAGAGGCTAATTCTTCAGTACCTGACTCCCTTAGGGGAGTACCAAGAGGTGAGCATATGGAGATGGGAAGAAGCACTCTGTGCTTGAGTTCTCCTGACAAAACCATGAGTGGTATTGTGGGGAAAAATTTGCAGAACTGTTATATCTCACTCCGATGTTTCCTGATGTGATTAAGAACAGCAATCTCTCCTGAGTTGTTTATGACTTTCAAATTGATGAAGTCATTAGTTTGAGTATTACTAGGTAGGTAATATTCAAACCTGAACCGAGCAGTTGTGTGGCCTAGTAGTTGGAGTACGTCACTAGGAATTTTATTCCTGGTTTCTGTTAAATTTGGTAATTGTTTACATGACACAGGGCGAGTCACTTTGAAATACAGACATTTTTCCTGTTTCCTCTGATGGGTGTGGTAGACTCCTGCAATTAAAAGTCTGAGGAAATAATGAACTTGAAATTCTAAATGAAGTGGTTTGTGTAACCTCTGCAGTAGTTCTGATGAGAAATGCTGTGACAATGTTATGCAGATGCTTTTGAGAGCTGTCGTTACTGACGTGGACAAAGTAGTTGGGCAGTGTCAGATTAACCAAAGTGTGCTTCCTTTTTTTTTTTTTTTCTTTCCCATAAGTCTGCAAACCACCTTTATCTCTGCCTAATCTCTTTTTTTGTGGTTTAACTTAATTTGAAATAGAACAAAGCAACACAGTTCTGCTTTGTGGTACACGTGTTGTGTGTGTGCACATGTGTGCCTTGCTTCTGTGAGAGGAAAAGAAACCGTTATCCCCCTAATACCCTGCATGCTGACTGGATCACTTCATATGCCAGCAATAATAGGATATGAATATAGGAATTAATACTATAAAGCTGTTACACAAAGAATTATGCGAAGGGTTTTGGTTTGTTGCCCTGCTCTCCTGTTTTTTTCTGTTCAGTTGTTGGGTAGTTGTCTTTGCACAGATGAAAAGTGGAACGTATCGCCAGGGTGGTATCTGTGTGGACTTGCCATAGCCCCACTTGAAGGAGAGTCTTAAGATTTCCGTGTGGCAGCTGTCATGCACCTTGCTGCAGTCAGCAGATGTATTACAAGAGGTCTGTTAACCTTTATTGCTTCCTATGGATGGAGCTGGTTACCACTGACCTCTCATAACAGGTATCTGCCAATAAGGGAAAATTGGGGGTTTGAGAGAGTAAAAACCAAGACAGACCTTGTATTTCCCATGAAACATTCAGCTAGTCTCCCCTTTTTATTTTTTGCAGCTACTACCCATCTTTATGCAACTGGGATCAAGAGAACTGATGATGTACTACATTGATTTGAAGCGAACCAACGATGTGCTGCTCACTTTTGAAGCCCTTAAGGTAAATTACTTTTATAATGCAAAAAATGTACCATAAACATTGTAAAAGCATTGAATATATATCTGCTGCATGCGTCAAAGGCAAATGCTCACCTTCTTTAGGCCTATGTATCTTGCAGGATTCCCTGGGATTGGAATTGGCTTTCACTCAACTTGAATGCATTGTGGTTTTGTTTTTATCACTCTCAAGTATTTAACATAAAAAAAAAAATTAAAAGAATTGGAGGAGGGGGCAAAAAGATCTTAATTTTGCGGGAAGTGCCATTAATTCCAACTGTCATCTGCCTATCTGAAGATACAAAAATTGCTTTTTCTGTCAAACACTAGTGTTCCTTCTGCCCTTAGATGGCATTCCTGAGTAGTTCCACTGCCTGTCATCTCAAGAGACATTTGTGAGGAGTAAGAAGCATAAATGTCTTACTCCCAGAAGCCCCAGCATGACATCTCTGAGCTTAATGTTTGAAATACAATAGTTTTCTGTGACTAGTCTTTAGGTTACCTCCCCGAGGTACAAAACCCCACAAAATAACCTTCCTCAAGCCAAACCTGCAGTGCAGTAGCACAAGTTATATTTGTCTGCACGTTCTTTCCCTCTTTCACAGTAACTTCTTTGCATCTGGTCCTCCAGTGTCATCTTTATCTCCATTTCATTGTCATTTGAGAATTTTTTTCCAAGGAAACAAATTTTGTTCCTACAAAAGGTGTAGGTTACCTCAGTTGGAAGTGGGGTGGGATTTACAGTGGTTCCTACTGTTTCCTCCTGAGGTGTGGGTAATACAGAAAAGTAAAGTGTAGTAAACTTCAGTGCAGCTGCAGACTTTCGTTTTAACAATGGCCTGTAAACGTCATTTTGTAAAATTCTTCTTGCCAGCAATATGACATATACAAAGTGCAAACGCAAATTTAAATATTTCTTAGTGATAATAGAAAGTGGGTTAAGATGAAAAGAATAGGAAGACTTAAGGTGGCCTGTTGGGTAATTTCTGAGTTGCTCTGCTTTTTTCGTATTTCTTTTGCAAGATGTCTAAAACGCAGCAATAGCGCCTTTTTTGGGTTTTGTCATTGGGTTACATACTACATTCTGCAGTTAAATGTAATGGGAGGAGGAAATAAGGTGGACAAAGCATGGAGTGCTTGGTTTTTTCTGCCCTCTATTTTTCTATGGGGCAGGGGGTGGAATTGATGACAGTTTGAAGAATTGCAGTCTAATCTGCTTTTATCCTTCCTTAGCATTTGGCATCATTGCTGCTGCATAACAAGTTTGCAACGGAGTTTGTTGCTCATGGAGGAGTGCAAAAGTTGCTGGAGATTCCTCGTCCTTCCATGGCAGCAACAGGGGTCTCCATGTGCTTATATTATTTGTCTTACAATCAAGATGCCATGGAGCGGGTAAGAGGCATTCTTTTACTGTAACTGCAGTGATTCCCATTGTTTCTTAGTGTTTCTGCCTGCATTCAAACAGTGAATAAATATCTCCTAAGCTAAAAAGCAAATTTATATAGAAGACTTTGATATGTGCAGAGGCAATAGGAAGTATATAAATAATAGTGTATTTGAGTGTTTTGTTTCAAGGGTGTCGATTTCAGTTCCTAGGGAATGAACTGAAGACCTCTGTCTTGTGGTCCTTGTCTCAGTACTTTCATTCACCCTTTCCATCCTATTATTCCCTCTTTCCCTCAAAAAA